>CATODD010000079.1:0-42435 GCA_951751655.1 Ophion costatus | reverse complement strand
CAAATGTCAGTTGTCAAGTGAATTATTTATTCGTCGTTTCGATGACTTTTACGATGTATCCAGAGAGTTAGAGCATGAATGCTGAATCGTCGATTGAGTTGAACTTTGAGGGATTAGGAAAGGTCCAACATATGGGGGCAGGAAACGCAGAGTGAAGGTAAATTTATTGTTACAACGATAGAATGGCTAGTAAAACTTTAAACACGTTTTTCACGAAATATTTTTGAAAACTATGTTTTTGAAAACGATGCACACGATTTCTCGATATCCAAGGAACCGATTAACTTGAGATTCGGTACACCTATTTAGTGTAATGGTTGTTGAGTCTTGACCGCCGTTTTTCCTCGAAAAGTCGGAGATTGTTTTTTAAGACGTTTGTATAATGGTTGAAACATTATAAAAGAAAAAAGTTCGGTGAAGTCTTAGCCAATATTAGCTATTTGAAGGAAAAAACTCGTTTTTTTGTTTGTTTCGGATCAACCGAGTGGCCAAAATCAAGTACACCGTTGAGCCCTTCACGTTCAAAGGTTCGTCACGAGATTGTTTATAAATTCTTCAATTATTAATATTTATTCACGGAATTTGGTACACTACTTTGTTAATGTACATACAAATGAATGCCCAAACGACTTTTCAATCGTCTTACTTTTTCCTTTAAAACTAATTTATGCGAGTAATCCTTTTTTGGGTTGTCACAGTTGTCTAACCCCTTGAATTACCGTCGAAGGTTTGTAATAATTATCAGCGGAACAGTGTCTAATGATAGCAATAATAATAAATAATCCTAACGAGAACCGTAAATGAATAAACTAATAAATAATCACGAGAATTAATAAACAAAAAAAATAATAAATAACCCTAATGAGAATCAATAATGAGAATAATAATTACCAATAAAACCGCGTCCAATGATAGAAATAATAATAAGTAATCCTAAAGAGAACCACGAGGAAAAAAAAAGAATGCTCATTAATAAATGAATAAAATCATAAATAGTCCTAATGAGAATCAATAAATAGAATAATAATTAACAACAAAACACCTAAATTTCGAAAACGGGCTCGATATTCTTCCCTCGACTCTTCGTTTTATCATATTCACGCTATTTCTTCTAAAAATAACTTTATAAAACTCGCAAAATTGTCCTTTTATGCGTCGAGTCTTCGCGTATCACAATTAAAATACCCGAGGTGATACGCTATGCGGTGAAATCGAAAAAAAAAACGCTGGTAATTCTTTAAAATGAATTGTAAGGAAACTACACATAGGCTCAATTAAATCTGTCTTCATTTAATCCGCAATTGCCTCGACACGATGTCGAATCCGCTCAGTCGGTAAAAATTCCGTTGCCTACTTTACTCCAAGAAAGCATTTTCGGAAAAAGTATAGTCTCACTTTCTCCTTCCGACAGAGCGCAAATTAATCCCTTTTTTTTTCAAAATATCATTTATCTCGGAGAAATGTGGGAATTTGCAACCATCTCTTTTGGACTGACATATTACGAGGTCCATCTGCCACTTGGCCTAGATCGTGCGTGCGGGATTCCAGACGCATCACAAAACAAAAAGTTATCGCACAAGTCGGATGCAAAAAGA
The DNA here is from genome assembly GCA_951751655.1 of Ophion costatus. Lineage (NCBI taxonomy): Eukaryota > Metazoa > Arthropoda > Insecta > Hymenoptera > Ichneumonidae > Ophion > Ophion costatus. The sequence continues at coordinate 40,840 of CATODD010000079.1, read as the reverse complement.
ATTTCGTCGTCAAAGTGCACGTTACCGTTGTTCTCGCATTTCAGTATTTTTGACAAAAAGGAGGAAGGCACTGCGAATTGTGGATCATTGAGAGTGCTGCGAAGGGATGAGAACCGACAAAGGGATGTACCTGCGGGGAACGTGTACCTTCGGATACAAAAGCAGGTACATTTGTACATAGACGTGGGAAGGATGAGGACTTCCGTGTCTGTTCCACGCTAGCCTGCAGTTAATCGTATTCAGTTGCGCGTGGCACGTCGCACTGCCCAAAACGTTCCCCCCCGTCCGTTTTCTCTGTCCCTCGCTGCTTTTCAAACATCACTCGACCCGCGTGTTCACTTCGAGGATCTTTCCTCCCGCGTGTTCTTAACAGGATTCTATAAACTTCTTCGTGGCAATGTTCGGCTGAGCTTTCGATAATAGAATGAAACTTTTGACGTCGAGGCCGAAACGGGTAAATATAGTCGACGAAAACATGCTCGAAGCTGGATTTGTATCGTAGTCCCGTGACGTCACAAACACAGCGTTTCCAAGGGTAACGATTTTCGTCTACCTGTGTGTCGGACGAGTAGGAGTTTCGCGAAGGAAAAAAAGGCACCATTCCGGGATCCAGACGTGCTGCAGGCTCGGATTTTTTGCTTCGAAATACTTCCAACGAGTCACGCGACTCTTCGTCATCGCAGAGTATTCGCTTGAGATTTTTCGTCTCTCTATGTCTACCTCCGTTAGTCTGATTATAAGATTTTCCTACGAACATAAGGATGAATAATTTTTCGGAGATTTCGATGAAACTCAAAATGGCAAAATATCTTCGCTTGCTGTTGTTCTTACCTCGGTCCGACATCTTTATTCTAATCAGTCCAAAAGTAGGGGGGAGGGGTATCGTCGGCGAAACGGTCAACACGCGTATTGCTTGGCGAGGGCGCCGAAGAATTTTGCTTTGCGAGTGTTGGCCGCCTCCCTCTGAATCTCCTCGTTGTTGTTCGAGTTCAGTTCCAGCAAGCCGCTCACGCGGATCTGTAAAATTATAGAAATGTTTGTGTCTGCGAGTATATACGGCGTAGAGATATGCGAAGATGAGAGTTGCCAAGTTTTGTGAAATCAGGGACAAAGTATTTGATTTTTTCTTCGTGTAATGATCTTCGTTGGACTCTTGGCGATGGTCGAAATTCCTGCTCCTTTCGGGGCGGCTCGAGCGTTTCGTCGATTAATGTTAAGGGCTCAATTCAAAAGGCTACTGTGAAAATGTGAAAAGATCGTTTGTCTCTTGAGGCAAATGAAGGCACCTTAAATGGAAGGTCTTACGTATGGTGCAGGAACCGCAGATTGTAGATAAATTTACTATTAGAACGACAGAAGGCCTAGTAAAACTTTGAACGCGTTTTTATCGATACTCAATGAACGGATAGACTTCGAATATGGTACTTTCATCCAGTGTAATAGTACTTCAATCTTAACCGACGTTATTTTTTTTGAATATTTGTTTTTCCATCAGTAATCCAAAATGATCTCATTTTTCCTTGAAAAAATGTAAAAATTAACAAAATTTGATTGATGTTTGAATCACGATGATAAAAACAAAAGCATGGCCAAGTTTTAGTCAATATCATCTATTTTACGGAAACATTGTTTTGTTCTTGTTTAAGATTGACCGAGTGGCTAAAGTCAAGTACACCGTTGAGTTTCTCACGTTTAAAGGCCCTTCACGAGATTGTTTGGAGCTTCTTTAATAATTGATGTTTTTTTTTACAAACTTTGGCACACAGCGTTGTTAATGTACATGCAAATAAATATCCAAACGATTTTTCAATCATCGTACGTATTACTTCAAAATTACTTTTTTTAAATAACCCTGATTTTTGGGTCCTCACAGTAGCTTAACCCTTCAAAGGATGCTGACTTTATTTATACGTAGATGCGTCCAGCGAAACGTCGACTTCGCAATTTTCGCAAAAACTTACGGAAATCTTAGAGTTAAACTTGTGCAGACGTATTCACGGTTAAAAAAATCGCAGAGTCCTTTAAGATCTATCGGAGAAGCGGCCGGCCCTCCTTAAGGGGGGAGATACCTTTAGGCGAGAAAAAAATATGCTGATATTCGTGATTTCTTTGAGAGAAAAGATTTCTTTATCATCTTTGAGATCTAGGGTATGTTTTATTACTACTATTGGCTGTTACGTGATATTTAAAAAAATTAATCTTCAAAAATGGCGGACGTTTGGCACGGTATCCAAAACTGTATTTTCAAAACTAGCGTCACATACAGTTAAAAAACTAATTGACCGATTCCGATGGAATTGGGTATAAATCTTACTAACCTGATTGTTTAAAACCTAGCCCTAAAGGTTTGTCAAGATAAAAAAAGGATTTTTTTATAGCAAAATGTAACCACGATTTTTGGAAAATTCATTATATTTGTTTCAAAGCGTACCATTTGATCGATTTTCAATATTTCTCACTTTTTCTTGGTTCATATATGGTATGCGTGTTAAAAGAAAATCCTCGTTGGTATTTGTTTTCAGATTGACCCCGCCGACGTTACGGGTAACGCCATCTGATAACATCTGGCGCAACCCGCTTAGAAGACCGTGCCTCCGTGATTCTTCATGATGAATAAAAAGAAAATACCATGCAACAGCCAAAAGTAGAAATAAAACATACGGTAAGTCGAAAAAATGGTGGAGAAATGTTTTCTTTTTAAAAAAAGTCATGAAAATCAGCAATTTTTCCTTGCCTAAGGGTGTCTCAAATCAAATTGTGCCTGAGAGGAACGCTTCCATGTGCCCTTCCTTCTTGCCGAGACGAGAGAGCATCCATAGGGGCTATGATAATTTTCGTTAGCCAACACGACATTGGTACAATGAAGAATAACCCCGTAAAAAAACGTTTTAAAAACAAGCTTTTATCTCGAAAGTCCTGTACTGAAAAGTAAAAAATAATGCTCGGTAAAATCGAACATCAAAACAGTGTAACTACAAAAAAGTCCCTTCCTCGGTCACTCATCTAGGTGCGAGTATTTAAAAGGTACATAAACGTAGAAATTTACAAAATATGAAATACACATTTTGAAAGCTCGAGGCTTTTTTGCAGAAATTGTAAAGTAGTATTAGTACTTGTGACGTTTGACACCTCAAGCTTTTGAAATTTATTTATTTTTTTCCTCATATCTACGTTTACCTACCTTTCAAGTACTCGCACAGGGTTGTTACGCATTATTGACTCAGAAATTCCCTGACTATTCCAGGTTTTCCATACACGTTTTGCAAACTAGCCAGATTAGGATCAAATAAAGATCACTTTCTTTTCATCAAACATGTATTTTTTTAGTTGGAGTCGTTGTAAACGTTACAAACTATACGGGAAAAATATATACATAAAAATAGCAATGACTAAAAAATGACTGAAAAATAGCGGTAAATGAAATAGCAATGTTGAAGTCGATAACATAATTTTTTTAAGACCTTCATAAAATTGGCATTTATTTTTTTTTCACTGAAATTCGAAACATAATTTAAACATTATAAAGTAAAAAAAAAAAGACATTGAAAGCAAATACATAACCTGTTCTTCATTATAAACAAAAGTTTGTACGCCGGTGAAAATAAACAAAAAATAAATGTAAATACTTATCTATAATGATAATGATGTGGTTGTGTATCGACAGATCGAAGAATACAAATGTATTTTTGTAGCTTTACCTTCAATTTACTTTAATTTACAAATGTAGCTTTACAGTGAATTAGTTGTCAGTTTTTTAAAGCCTTAATGTTTGGAACTGACATAACTTTCTTTTGTGCATAATGAGGAATAATATAAATATTAAAGATATACAAAAATATTTATTTTCATACTGTTCAGTTTTTTTTGTCAAGTCGGTTTCATTTTTCGTATCTCTTTCAAAAAGTAAATTGTGAGAAAATTCCAGAAAATTTCCGAAATTCCCCTGAGTTTTCCCTGATTATTCCAGGAGGAAAGAAATTCCCCGAGTTTTCCCGGTTTTCCCTGTTTTCCATATGCGTAACAACCCTGATTGCACCTATGATGTGTGACCAAGGGTGAAATTCTGTAGTTCTACTACCGTTCTAAACCGTAAATTCTGTAGTTATACTATTTTGATTTACAATTTTACTGAACATTATTGTTTACTCTCTGGTACGGTAACTTTTAAATAAAAGCTTGTTTTTGATAAGTTTTTTTACGTTTATTTTATCTTGTACTGCTTAGTGGCAGAATTTGTTTACTTCTTTGCCATGCCAGACACCCATGCCATTCAGACCTCGGCGTAATAAAAAAGCTTGCCTTAGGTTATAAAGATTTCGCGAGAAACATTATAATGGTGTAATTATAAATAATGTTCAAGTCAACAAAGTTAATGAGCCAAAACTCGATTGTCCTACCATTCGTCATTAGAAAATTTCAGTTTCCCCCTCCCGCCGCCATTATCAGACTCTCGTTATCATGTGCAACGAAAAGTACTCATGATAACAAAACAAATAAGCACAAACTCGACTGTCCTAGTATATGCTACTAAGGAGTGGCATTGCCCACCTCCCACCTCCATCGACAGACCAGCTCCACGGTACCGTATTATAGCTTTGTCACCGAAGTTACGCAGGTAAGCCAAATTTAAGCTCAAGCGGATGCCAGCAAGTGCCAAAAAAATCTATTACAAATTTTCAACCGTAAAGACAAACATACGAACGTAGCGAGTTAAATAAAAGCTTGCAAAAATAAAATCGGTCAAATCGTTCCAGTCGTCTCCACTCATCTTACCGCTAAGTGTTTGCGATGATGTTCGCCCCTTTTCGTGTGCAAATTAATAAGATATTCCAGTATCGTGGTGTCCCAAATGCAGTGATAATAAGCGTCCATCGCGTCGGCGCTCGTCGAGCTCTTCTGATCGCTCGCCGCCATTTTGAACCACTGAAGATGAGCCCAACTCTTGATCATACGACGATAAACGTGATCGTCTATGTGCGCTCGGGGAACTGGCTGGCTGGCTGAACAAATCGCTCGCTATCATAATCGCCTCGAGACAATACTTCATCGCACTCTCGTAGAATCCTAAAACTGCGAAACGTGGCGGATTAGAAGAAGCCCAGCAGGAAAAGTTCTTGTGATTTATATTATTTCTAGATGCGGATAATTGTGGATAGCGGAAATATATTTGTTTCTTTTTTTTTTCCGGTAGATTACGTAGAGTTCGAACTGAAAATGGACGAAAAAATGAATTATTCCGTCGTTTATTAAACAGCGATACTTTTCAACCGATAAATATCAATATTCGGCATACAACATGCTTCGAACTAAATACAAAAGCGCTTTTGTCTTTTTTTCCGAAACTAAATATTGTGTAGTAGCCGTAATGAATTTACTGCGCAGAACTCACTGAATGCTATTTTCATGAATTATTTCCAACTTTAAAACCAAATGTTTACAAGAACATGTCGAAAAGTCGATTTAGAATAATTTTACTAAACAATAAGGTCGTAGTGCTTGCGAAGTTGCGCAATGTTTTTTAAATTTCGAGGCTTACTTTGGTACACCAGCGGGCCACAAAGAGAGATACTGGACGTAAAGTTCGAGGCTCGTTTCGTCTCGCAACACATTGTGTAGTCGTGCGAGTAATGATATCGCCACTGTGAGTACGGTTGGCTCGCGAAGTCTGCTCAACATTCCTGTTGCACTGAAGATCGCGTCTCGGGCTGCGCTTCCACTTGGATTTCCGCTGCTCCCGCGTTTTTTCGCCTGATCCCGGTTCGGAGCGAATATAGTGAGAACTGGCCCGGTAGCAATTAAACATATTAATATATATATATGCACTAGCGTGTCGGGAAAAAAAAAACATCTGTACCCCTTTGAAGGGTTGGGCCACTGGGAAAATTTCAAAAATCGATTGTCGCTTGACGCAACTCACATTGACGAGGAAGGTCGACTATAAAGTGCAGAAATTACAGACCGAAGGTAAATATACGATTACAACGATTGAACTGCTAGCAAAAGTTCCGACGCGTTTGTCTCAAAACGGCGTTCAACACGATATCTTGGTGTTTTTCTTCATTCCTTTTTTTTTTCATTGGTTATTAACACTGACGATATCATTTTTCCTCGAAAAATCGAAAAAACGTTCAAAGAATAATTTTTTGATGTTTTAAACACGATAACAACAAAGCTCGGTAGCAAGCCTAAGGCAACATTATATATTTTAAGAAAAAAACGCTTTTTTATTTATTTTAGATCAAGCGGGTGGCCATAATCAAGTACACAGTTGAGCCCCTCACGTTTAATGGTCCTTTACAAGACTACTTTACATAACTACTTTGATTATTAATATTTTTTTTTTCGAAACGATTTTCCAGTCATCTTACTTATTCCTTCAAATGTTTGTTTCTATACTCGTGATTTTCAGGTCGTCACAGTAGCCTAGCTCCTTAAGCGATGTTAGTAGGTGTAAAAAATGCATGTCAAATTCGTTGAGCATGTCAGTTTATCGAAAATATTTTCGTATCCAATGACAGAACGTCTTCTAGTAAATAAAAATACCCCGTTTCATTATTACTTTGGCAAAGAATTCATCGAAAAGCCTTGTGTTACCTAAATCCCAAGCTTCCCTCGGAAATTTTCGAGAGCCTTTATTTCTGACGATATCCTGACAGACGAGGCTAATGGCCGCTGCGAATTCGCAGTGACTCCAACGTTTCTCAAGACTCGTCAGATAATCCCATTCGCTCATGTTCAATAGAAACACCGTGCAGTACTCGATTATTTCTTTTCGGGGAATAAATTGATCGGTGGACTGTATGGACACGCCAAGCACTGCTTGCATTGTTCTATCAAAGCTTTCCCGTCGACTGAAAAAGAAAACGAAATTCCAGTAAAAAGAAAACATTCGATCTGGCGCGTCTGAAAAGAGGAGAGATTTGGAAACGATTTATATAGATTCCGCGTAGCGCATCAGCCAATGGTGGACACAATCAGACAAGAATGACTTGCTTTGTCGAGCTTCGGCGACGCTATTTTGTTCCAAAATCTCGCAACTGAAAACTGTAAAGATACCTGAAGGTATGTAGAATTATGTCGAGTAAACGAAATTTTCATTCTATCAACCGAGTATCCGTAAAAAATTGTCGCAATTCACATTTTTTCCCGTTTATTCCAGTGGCAACGTATTATAGCAAAATATTAATTATGTGTACGCATATAACGAAAATGTTCAACTGTACTGTAGATAATCGTAATTATTATTCACATCCATATATGTTTATATGAAGGAGTTAGTATCAACAGAAAAATAATTTCCGATGTTCAACAATTCTCGCAAAATATACATAAGCTTTGGCAACGTCGCACGGTTCGCTCCAAATGCGAAGCTGTTAGATTGACGGCAGCACAAAACGCGCTTCACAGGTTATGTCAAAACAAAAGGAGGCAAAAAATAATTGAGATAAAAGATTAGTGCGCCGTAAAGTTTCCGATGGAAAAGACGTTTTGTCAGTCGTTGTGCCCGCAACGCATCGTACTATGCCCGCCGAAGCTAGAAAAAGAGAATACGTCATAATAAATGAATGAACAAGTATCATTGATTCCCATTCCGCTTTAATGTATATGTCATTGGCGCGCTAGGTATTTGATTGTCAAGGGTTACACAGTCAATAAATATCGCGATATTCGTGATCCCGTCGATAATTATTCATGTCTAAACGCGTCGGCAACGATCGCGAGATCTATTTATTGACTGTGTAACCGTTGCCATTGATTCTGATATTCCCATAGTTCCGACGTTGCCACATTTCAACACACACACACAGTGGGTAAAAAAAGTTGCGAATGTCGTCCTTTTCACACTATCCTTCGAAAAAAATTAAATGCATTATGAAATTTCTGTGTTCGATGATTTATGATCCCTTGAAAAAAAATGCGTTTCTATTCCACAACCGTTTCTCAGAAAACAAATCGAAATTTGGCCATTTTTTTCTAGCCTCTAGGTAGATGTCGCTGCTTGAGTATTACGAAAAACTTTTGCTCCTACTCACTTCAGCTATTCTCCGGCCACGAGTTAAGGTGACGATATATTTCGACCAAGATCGATTCCCAGCCGAGTAATTTGCCAAGATTGTACGTAAGATTGGCAGGGCCCAGAGGCTGTTGCTGTATCTCCTGTTCTAGCGCGTTCAGCAGTTCTTTGGCACCGTGAAAGTCCTTGGACATTACCAACTCTCGGCTCTTCGCGAGCAACACGTACGAATAGTCCTGGCGAAAGCCGCGCGGTAACGACATGACCGCGCTCTGAAGTGGAATCGGCGATTCCCAGCGACTGTTGACTCGCCAAAGTGGATTCATCGGAATACCGCCCGTCCAGCAATATCAGCAGCTCTCAAATTTCTCGGGCGTCGTACGACACTATCAAGCGTCTTTACAATTCGTTCACCTTGAACTTTGGAATCTCTGCGGTGAAACGGATAACACGAGCATTAGCCTCAAAACCCATGAAAACGAAGGGAGAGTTTATGGTTCGTTGTCGAGATGAAAATCGATGAAAATCAATGCAAATCATATTGCGAATTTCAATTGGCAACTTACGAGTATACGTGACGAGGGAAACTCCCCAATCGTCGTCCAACAGTAGCGACGGTAATTCGACGTCATCGGTCCTCGATCGTTTCTCAATCTCCAATATTTCCTCGTGATTGAAAAGATTTGGGTAATTTTGATTCGCGAAAATTTTACGAGCCAGCTCGTCCATATCCCCGATCAGAACCATGTAGTGAAGATAACGAGCGATTCTACGCCTCTCCGTCTCCTCAGATTTGTCCAAAACGTGATCGATCGCCTGAAACACGATTGAGATGTTTTACATACTTTTTGTCGTTGCGAATATCATGGATATATTCGATCATTGACGAACTCATGAAACCACCGCCGGTAGCTCGGCTTTCCGCGAGCTCCACAATTTTTTACATTCCATAAATCTTTACCCAGAAGAGGACGTCCAGACCTTCATCCCTGGCGTTCTTTATGTAGTTACCGCGGATGGCACTGCCATCCAGAATCTTTCGGAGCAAATTGAGGCACTGAATTCTCAGCAACAAATCGCGGGCGACGATAATTTTCCTGGTCACCAAACCTCCCTGGATATCCGGCTCCAGATTGTCTCGATACACCTGCGGTATGTCTCGACAAATGTTGTCCATTTGCAAAATCTCCAAGATGTTCTTCGAAAGAGAAAAAAAGCTCAGTACACAATAAGCACAAAATAAAAACGCTTGTTTGTTCGGTGAAGCAATGTTTTGCACGTTGTACCGTGCAAAATTGATCCTTGATCGAAGCGTACAACTGCTGCGTCAGACTCTGCTCGTAACCCTCAACGGGTACTTCGGTGGCCAAACAGTATCCATCCAAGTAATTCTTTTGCACTCTGCAGAAGAGCAACGATTCAGTTGCGCCCAGCTGATCGAAGAGCGATTTAGCTTGAGAAACATGATGTCGCGCTAGTTTGTATTCCTCCCTCAGCAAATGAAACGAGGCGAGATCTTAGTGAATCTGTAAAGTTGAACAAATTTCTCGCATAACTCGATCGTGCGATATTCCAAGAAATTCGGTAATTTTTATGGTGCTGAAGTTTGCATCGTTGGAACGCAATGACAATGGTTTTTCATTGCCAAATCATTTTTTTTTGCGTATTTCGACTACAAAAATCACTCGAACGTTTTTCAGGATCCTTATTTAAAATCTACAACATCAATTGGCAAGAAAATATTTTCGTTAATGAAAATAAACCAGGGCAGAATCTTCATTGCGTTCCAACGATGCAAACTTCAACGGCGTTAGTTTCTCCTCTTCAATTGGACAAAACTATTCACGATGGCTAAGAAGATTTTACCTGACACTTGAATTGTTCCAGTGATATGCTGTACATGTCGTCCTAGTTTTGTTTAATTTCCATGGTATGTTCGGTGAGCATCTGGAAAGTATTAATCGAAGGGATTTTGGGCGTCAAGTCGTTGGACTCCAAGATGGTATTGAGTACGTTGAGACTGTTGGGTATGTGGGCTTCCACTTTTCTTATAATGTCGTCCGCAAGTTCGGGCGGACGTACGTCGATTCCTGCATGCCGGGAATAATTTCAGACGATACGAGACTGGTGCAATGTTGAAGCGGCATAGTTTTGATTTGGAAACGAACCAGAGGTTGGAAGGTGGTACATGTGAATGAACTGTTGCTTGATGTGCCTATTGAGGGCTCGGTAAACGATAGCTCGGATGTGCCATCTGTGATAGAGCACTACCGCGAATGGAAGTTTACTCGATATCGAGGATATCGGAATGTCAGGCAGGACTGGTATTTCGACGACAAAATCTCCAGTAATGAAAAATAAATATTGGAGAAGATTCGATTGCATCGCCAGAGGAAGGTTCTTCTCGAGTATGTCCAAATCCCATTTCAAATGAGCGGCTACTTTGAGCGCGAGGATTTTCAACGCTATGCTCTTGAAAGATCATTTTCTCAGAATATTCGTCTTTGCTTCACCCATCTCTGTGTCTAAAATCTTCACCTCGTTGTCTCGCTGGTCGGAATTGATACCCATAAATTTGATTATGAGATCGGTGGGCGATGGGTCTGAAATTACATTTGACAAACAATCATTCACTTTTTGCAAAATTCTAACCGTGTGTTTGAGATGCGAGTTTTCACATTTTTGAGGTTAGAAACGTGTTATCGTCGTTCATTTCGTTACCTGGACATGATTTTGCCAGGTGTTTCTCAAGCAAAAATGGATTTAGTAAAAATTCGAACGACAATATAGTGTCCGGCGATATCGGCACCGTTCCCGGTCTCAATAAATCGACGTCGGTCTTTCAACGACCGGGCACAACACTGTTTGCTACGTTATGTCATTGTTGTCACACCGGTCGAGAGTTCGAGAGTCGAGCCCAGTGCAGCCAGATCGCGCGCAAAAGTTACCCCCTCTCTAGGCCCTTGCGCGACCATCGGACAACCATAGTAGCGCGTGTCCTTGAGCAATATCGACGCTCGGATATCTTCGGAAAGAGCCGAGTGCGTTCGAACTGTCCCGATCGCGCCTTCGGCAGCTACGCCTGCGCATAGATACGCTGAGCACGTTCATGTGCGGCCAAGCCGAACGAAGGCTTCGAGGGAAAAAGCAATCTGAGCACGGCCCGCGCGTGACGTCACGTGACGGCACGAGCGAGGCTTTTAGATGATTTCCATGCTTATTTAGCTCTTGATTCTCTGCGTTATTAATGTATACAAAAAAATGTATCGCGCATTCTGAACGCTTATTTTTTTAGTATATACGTTAATTTAAATATAATAATAAATCTAAATTACAACTTATTTATCTTCTAAAAAATTGTTTACGCTCTACTCACACCCGTCCTTATGCCAAATAAATTATAATTCAGAAAAGTAAGCGAAAATATATTTATATTCGTATTATTATATTAATTCTCATACTTTCATCAAGCGATCAAGCACTATCCCCAAAAACAAGTCAATCATCCATCCGGCCGCGAATCGTAAGTGCCCGAAGGTGCATTTTTAACACAAGCGATAAGAAGGTCCCGCGGTAGCGTTGCTGGCTTAGGGGCGCAGGATCGTTCCTCACGCTAAGCACTTTTGTCTTAAATCATTATTACTATTAATTCTTATTTGATTAGTTATTTTTATTAGTTATCATATTTATTTTAATTAGTTATCTTTTAGTGTCGAAAAATGTATCGCGCACTCTGACCGCTTATTTTATTAGTTTTTACGTTAATTTGAATATAATAATAAATCTAAAATACAACTTATTTATCTTCTAAAAAGTTGTTTGCGCTTTACTCACACCCGACCCTATGCCAAATAAATTGTAATTCATAAAAGTAAGCGGAAATATATTTATCTTCGTATTATTATATTCATTCTCATATACTTTCATCAAGCGATAAAGTATTATCCCCAAAAACAACCATCCATCCGACCGCGAGCCCGATCAGCTATATATATATATATAGTAGGAGCGCGGTAAAGAAAATTAGCAATGTGTTTATATCGTCCAAGGTCGACGAATATCCGCACAAAGCGGAGAGCGCGATAACATATAGGTATAGCCAGAGTTGAGCCCGCCAGCTATAGATATACTAGAAGCGCGGTGAAGAAAAGCAGCAACGGTTTCGTTCGCCCTAGCTCGACGAATATCCGCACAAAGCGTAGAGCGCGATAAGATATAGGTATAGCCGGAGTCGAGCCCGCCAGCTATAGATATATTAGAAGCGCGGTGAAGCAAAGCAGCAACGGTTTCGTTTGCCCTAGCTCGACGAATATCCGCACAAAGCGGAGAGCGCGATAACATATATAGGTATAGCCAGAGTCGAGCTCGATCAGCTATAGATATAGTAGGAGCGCGGTAAAGAAAATTAGCGATGTGTTTCTATCGTCCAAGGTCGACGAATATCCGCACGAAGCGGCGAGCGCCGTAACATATAGGTATAGCCAGAGTTGAGCCGGTCAGCTATAGATATACTAGAAGCGAAGGTAAAGAAAAGCAGCGACGGTTTCGATCGCCCTAGAACGACGAAGATCCGCACAAAGGTGTCGTCCATTAATCACGTGAGGCTCAAATTGGGGGTGGGGGGATTCGCATAACATCACGATTGATCACACTGAGGTGGCGCGGCGGGGGGCGGGGGCCGGGGGGGGGGGGGTGTTGTGACATATCACGTATACTTTTTTTGGTAATTGCGCGGACGATGCCATTTAAATATACTAAAAACATATATTACTTCGTTTTTCACAATAAAATACCGTACTCTCTATACCTTGTGGCTGACATTTTTTAACGAAACGAACACACGCGACGTTACAGGCGGAGGGGTGTTCAAAAAGTGGCCTAAAAAACTTCACATCATCAATGGACGACCCCAAAGCGGAGTGCGCGATAAAATATATAGGTATAGCCAGAGTCGATCCCGTCAACTAGAGATAGAAGCTAGATTAGAAGCGCGGTGGAGAAAAGTATCGACGGTATGTTTCTATCGTTCACGCTTGACGAAAATCCGCACAAAGCGGAGGGCGCGATAACATATATAGGTATAGCCAGAGTCGAGCCGGTCAGCTAGAGAGATATAGTAGGAACGCGGTGAAGAAAATTAGCAATGTGTTTATATCGTCCAAGGTCGACGAATATCCGCACAAAGCGGAGAGCGCGATAACATATAGGTATAGCCAGAGTTGAGCCCGTCAGCTATAGATATACTAGAAGCGCGGTGAAGAAAAGCAGCAACGGTTTCGTTCGCCCTAGCTCGATGAATGTCCGCACAAAGCGGAGAGCGCGATAACATATAGGTATAGCCAGATTTTTGCCCATCTTGCCCCTATAGCTGGCGTTGGTTATCGAGTCGTTTTCCGCCGCCTATCGTCCTATCTCATGAATCGGAATTTTCTTTTTGATTTTCCGAAAGAACGGGAAACTACCAAACTATTTGAATGGACTACCAAACGCTACCGAACGATTCGTAAAAAAAAAAGTTCGATTAGTCAAAGTAGGGGGGCCAACTTACTGCCCAATTTTTGATTATCGATTTTTCAAAAAACGGTGAACTACCAAACGATTCGTAAAAAAAATGTTCGTTTAGCCAAAGTGGGGGGTGGGGTCTAGCTTTGGCGAGTTCGGCGACACGGCCCGCCACTTAAAAACACCGGAGTTCCCCGACCTGTAAGATCGTGGGTTGCTCACTTCAAGCCGGAAGTGAGCGCTGCACCTGCGTTGTGAGACGTCGAATCAGAGACACTCGGCCGTACTAGCGGTGTTGGCGGCACACAACTCAAACACCATTGTATCTGCTCCGAATGCCAATAATTTGTGTTACTTTCGCACCGAGCAATTCTTAGTTATGCCTTGCGTGACTTCCCGGCTGACGCAAGGAACGTTACATTGCGCTAGGTTAACTTTTTTACAATTATTATAACCGAACATCTTGCGCGTTGCGTGGGGTCGCCTTAACATTCGCAAAACGCAGTGCTTCTAATTGGATTGCGGAGAAAAACAATATAACGAAGAATATGGTCGACGCGAAGTGCGATTTAGCGGGCGATGAGGCTATCCCACCACCAAAGACTGCGAAGCAACTGGAGAAGGAGGCTAAGAAACTCGCCAAGTTGGAAAAGTTCAAACAGAAACAGGACAAGAAGGAGACCAACCCCACTGAGGCGACGACAAAGCCCAAAGACAAACCCGAGGTACGTTCGGTTCAGTTATGTTTTTGAAAATTTGGCGAACTCGTTTAGCAACAATGACACTTGCGGGAATATGTCCCAACTGTCCATATGCTTATTTGAGAGAAGGAAGTTGATTTAAAGATGCATAGGAGTCTTAAGTACATGCCGATAAAAATTAGCTGCTCTATTACTTCGCTCGTTCTAAGCCTAAATGCAAAATTTACGGTCTCGAAGAATTGTAACGCTTCCGATATGCAGTAGTTTTCCATGCTGGGACGTTTCACTCTCAGATACAATGAGAAAAAGCTTAAGGGGCTACATCTACCTACAGGCTCCAAAAAAGTTGGACAAATTCCGATTTTTTTTCTGGGAAACACTCGGCGTAAAAGAAATCCATTTTTTTAAGCACAAAGGTATTGAGAGCCTTCACAAAAAATCACCACTAAATACAGCGAAACAACAAAACATGGCCGCTGGAAGATGATGACATTTTTTTTGCAATGTTTGTCACTGGTTCCTCTAGCTTAAATGGTCCAGCCAAAATTTAAATACCAAACGGGTTATTTAAGTTAACAATGACGATACGAGTCGTTGACGACGATCGATTTTTCAAATCATTTTTTTTTCAACAACGTAGCGATAAATTGAAGTCCGAGCATACAAACCTATGAAAAAAGTCATCATTTTTAGGTAAGTATTGAAAAATGAAAAGTGGAGATCGATTCTAAAACAAGTGAGATTGTCAATGACCTTTAAATGTTTGTCATCGTATCTCCTGTATATTTGGAAACAATCCATCAAGCGGTTCTCGAGATATAATTTCCACCAACGATATATGCACCTCTGTGTTGAAGACAATGTGTTTCTTTTTCACCGACAGTTTCCCAGCTGAAAAAATCGACATTTGGCCACTTTTTTCGGACCTCTAGGTAGATCCCCATAATGAAAAAGTGGAACATAACGTACAATTTTTTGTGGAACAGAAACTTTTTGTTTCTTTGTTGTTTTTTTTTTCTTTTTTTTGTTTCTTGTTGTTTTTTTGTTGTGGTTGTGGTCTAATTAAGGGGTTAGGCTACTTTAACGACCCAAAAATCAGGGTCATTATGAAAAATTAATTTCAAAGGACACAGTCAGATTGAAGAATCGTTTGAACTGTATGTTCTGATCTGTATGTTCATTAGCAAAGTTGTGCATCAAATTTCATTAAGCAATACTAATAATTAGAGAAGTTGCGAACAATCTTGTAAAGGATCTTTGAGCGCGAAGGGCTTAAAGGTGCTTAACAAGCTTATTCTTGAAATAGATAATATTGGCTAAGACTTTGCTGAGCTTTTTTCGTTATTGTGTCTCAATCATAAAGAAAAGATGTTTATATATATTTTTTCAAGGAAAAAGCATTGTTATGATTACTAATGAAGAAATTTTAAGAATAAAAACGTTGGTCAAAACTTCACCACTACTACACCGAATGAGTGAACCAAATTCTGTCAGTTCGTTCATTAGATGACCGGAAATTGTGTACACGGTTTCGAAAAACGTAGTTTCGATAAAAACGCGTTTAAAGGTTTCCTAGCAGTCAGTTATATTGTTGTATTCACAAGTTTACCTTAAATCTGCAATTCCCGCACCATACGTTGGATCTTCCTCTTCAATTTGCGTTGCCTGAAAATGTGTTGCTCATTTTCCCAGTAGGCTAATCCCTTGATTGTAGGCACTGTAATTCAGCTGATTTTCTCGTGCTTTCCCATACCTGCTTATGAGATTGAAGTTTGCATCGTTGGAACGCAACGAAAATTGATGTTTCCAAATTTCTCTTGGTAAATCCTGCCTACAAAAATCCTTCGAGTATTTTTTAAGACATTTCTTTAGCGATCTACAATATAAATCTACAAAAGATAATCTTCCATAATAATAAACATGTGGAAAATAAAATATGAAATGGAACTTTCGTTGCGTTCCAACGATGCAAACTTCAACATCATTACCCGCTTACCAAAACGTACAGCAATGCTGCAAACAGTTCGGGGGATTGAGAATTGCAGCTGTCTAGAGCTACGGCGCATTCAATCTCAAGGATTTTTTCCTAATAAGGTTCACTGTTAGCAAACACAGGTAAAACATTGATTTCAAGAGACGCACACTTTGAATTAAGAGCTGAGGCCCTTTCTATGTACTACACCGCTTACGACTTATTTTACTTTACATCCGGAATATACATTCAAGAATTTCACATATCGGCTACTCTCCTTTGGTGGTGATTTCCCATAGATCCTCAATGGTGTCACCTTACACTGCTTTATTGTATATGTGCATTATATTATCAATTACTTTCAGTGCACTTGTATTTTCATTGCGTCTCTTGTCAATCGGCACAACTTTGATGAAAAATTCTTTTCGGCTTGCAAGAATCTCACCATTTATTCGCATTTACTTGAATTAGAAAAGCGAGAAGAAGAAGGAGACTAAAGAGTCCGCTGTGTACGAAATCGAAACGCCCGAAGGTTCGAAAAAGGATGTCTCCTCGCCAATGCCGGATGCTTACAGTCCGCAGTACGTGGAAGCGGCCTGGTACTCCTGGTGGGAGAAATAGGGTTTTTTCAAACCGGAATACAGGGTAATTGACTTCATTCGTCTTCGAGTACATCGTTGTTATACCATTATTGAAGAGCCAAGCGTTGTATATTTGAAAACCTTCATATATGGTCTTGAGAAAGAGCGCGGGGATGTCAGCGAAACAGGGAGCTATTGGTCCATGTCTCGCCTTTGTAAAAATTCGCACAGAGGGTTCAATAAACGCGTTGATATCTCAACACTCATGCTATTGGTCTTACATTAATTTGAATTGATTATGTCGACTCAGCATCAGATTCTTTAGAAGTAGCAGACCAACATTTTCACGGCCCTCAGCCGCCACCCTTTATCAATCGCTCCTCGGTCTTCCGGGTACTACAACCCATCGCACTGTAAAGGTTTAAAATAAAGTGAATTTCGCAATTTTCTTTTGTTGGATGGAAGGACAAGAGGACAATAATATTCAAGGATGTTGTTAGTCGTATCTTCAAGCGAACCAAAAAAAGTTATACAAAACGATGACGCTGGAGCCATTCTCGCGAGGCATGTTGAATTTGAGACGCGCAGCGGCACGGAGTATAACTGACGCAAATCGAAGTTTGCAAAAGAATTGAAAAAAATTCGATTAATTTACATAACTATAGCTAGCGAAATTCGTAGGGGATTTTGAAAATACGAATTTTTGTGTAATTGGCAAGCATTTAAAGTACAAACTCAATTTTCGACGAAAAAAAACGGCTCTTCAAAAAGAAACGCTTTTTTTTTAACACAAAGAAACGTATATTGAGAGCCATCGAAAAAAAAAATCACAAAACAAACAACGAAAACATGGAAAATGCAATTTTTTTTTACCAACCTTGGTAGCTCGTTTACCTATGTGAAGTTGGCAACTGACTTTACGGAAAGTAATTTTTTTTTTTTGCATTCGTTTGTACTCGGTTTGTACCCGTTTGTACCGTCTTAAATTTCGTTTGTACCTTAAGGGGGAAAAAAGTACGAGGGTATGAAAAAATGAACCGCAACCCATTTAGAGCTAAGCAATTTTAATAAACGTGACTGAAAAGAGAATCGTTTGTACCCGTTTGTACCGTTAAACATTTTTTTTTTTGAATTTTTTTTTCAAAATTTTTTCTGAAAAAAAAAATTTTCGATTTTTTTTGTTTTTAATTTCGGTTTGTACCGACAAGTATATCGTTTGGACCACCTAGAAATTGTTTCTATTCATTCGTATCGGTGAGTACATCGTTTCTACCACCGTGTAATCGTTTATACCCATTCGTACTGACGAGTATATTGTTTGTACCACCAGGAAAACGTTTGTACCCGTCTGTACTATCGAGCAATCGTTTGTACCCGTTCGTATCGACGAGTATATCGTTTGTACCACCGAGAAATCGTTTGTGGCCGTCTGTACTATAGAGCAATCGATTGTACCCGTTCGTATCGACGAGTATATCGTTTGTACCACCGAGAAAACGTTTGTACCCGTCTGCACTATCGAGGAATCGTTTGTACCCATTCGTTCTGACGAGTATATCGTTTGTACCACCGAGAAAACGTTTGTATCCGTCTGTACTATCGAGCAATCGTTTGTACCCATTCGTATCGACGAGTATATCGTTTGTACCACCGAGAAATCGTTTGTACCCGTCCGTACTATCGACCAATCGTTTGTACCCATTCGTATCGGCGAGTATTTCGTATGTACCGCCGAGAAAACGTTTGTACCCGTCTGTACTATCGGGCAATCGGTTGTACCCATTCGTACTGACGAGTATATCGTTTTTACCAACGAGAAAACGTTTGTACCCGTATGTACTATCGAGCAATCGTTTGTACCCGTTCGTATCGACGAGTATATCGTTTGTACCAACGAGAAATCGTTTGTACCCGTCTGTACTATCGAGCAATCGTTTGTACCCATTCGTACTGACGAGTGTATCGTTTGTACCAGCGAGAAAACGTTTGTACCCGTCTGTCCTATCGAGCAATCGATTGTACCCGTTCGTATCGACGAGTATATCGTTTGTACCATCGTGAAAACGTTTGTACCTGTCTGTACTATCGAGGAATCGTTTGTACCCATTCGTCCTGACGAGTATATCGTTTGTACCACCGAGAAAACGTTTGTACCCATCTGTACTATCGAGCAATCGTTTGTACCCGTTCGTATCGACGAGTACATCGTTTGTACCACCGAGGAAACGTTTGTACCCGTCTGTACTATCGAGCAATCGTTTGTACCCGTTCGTATCGACGAGTATGTCGTTTGTACCACCGAGAAATCGTTTGTACCCGTCTGTACTATCGACCAATCGTTTGTACCCATTCGTATCAACGAGTATTTCGTATGTACCACCGAGAAAACGTTTGTCCCCGTCTGAACTATCGGGCGATCGTTTGTACCCATTCGTACTGACGAGCATATCGTTTGTACCAACGAGAAAACGTTTGTACCCGTCTGTACTATCGATCAATCGTTTGTACCCGTTCGTACTGACGAGTATATCGTTTGTACCACCGTGAAAACGTTTGTACTCGTCTGTACTATCGAGCAATCGTTTGTACCCGTTCGTACTGACGAGTATATCGTTTGTACTACCGAGAAAACGTTTGTACCCGTCTGCACTATCGGGCAATCGGTTGTACCCATTCGTACTGACGAGTATATCGTTTTTACTAACGAGAAAACGTTTGTACCCGTATGTACTATCGAGCAATCGTTTGTACCCGTTCGTATCGACGAGTATATCATTTGTACCACCGAGAAATCGTTTGTACCCGTCTGAACTAGCGAGCAATCGATTGTACCCGTTCGTATCGACGAGTATATCGTTTGTACCACCGAGAAAACGTTTGTACCCGTCTGTACTATCGAGGAATCGTTTGTACCCATTCGTTCTGACGAGTATATCGTTGGTACCACCGAGAAAACGTTTGTACCCGTCTGTACTATCGAGCAATCGTTTGTACCCATTCGTATCGACGAGTATATCGTTTGTACCACCGAGAAATCGTTTGTACCCGTCTGTACTATCGACCAATCGTTTGTACCCATTCGTATCGACGAGTATTTCGTATGTACCACCGAGAAAACGTTTGTACCCGTCTGTACTATCGGGCAATCGGTTGTACCCATTCGTACTGACGAGTATATCGTTCTTACCAACGCGAAAACGTTTGTACCCGTATGTACCATCGAGCAATCGTTTGTACCCGTTCGTATCGACGAGTATATCGTTTGTACCACCGAGAAAACGTTTGTACCCGTCTGTTACTATCGGGCAATCGGTTGTACCCATTCGTACTGACGAGTATATCGTTTTTACCAACGAGAAAACGTTTGTACCCGTATGTACTATCGAGCAATCGTTTGTACCCGTTCGTGTCGACGAGTATATCGTTTGTACCACCGAGAAATCGTTTGTACCCGTCTGTACTATCGGGCAATCGGTTGTACCCATTCGTACTGACGAGTATATCGTTCTTACCAACGAGAAAACGTTTGTACCCGTATGTACCATCGAGCAATCGTTTGTACCCGTTCGTATCGACGAGTATATCGTTTGTACCACCGAGAAATCGTTTGTACCCGTCTGTACTATCGAGCAATCGTTTGTACCCATTCGTACTGACGAGTGTATCGTTTGTACCAGCGAGAAAACGTTTGTACCTGTCTGTACTATCGAGCAATCGTTTGTACCCATTCGTCCTGACGAGTATATCGTTTGTACCACCGAGAAAACGTTTGTACCCATCTGTACTATCGAGCAATCGTTTGTACCCGTTCGTATCGACGAGTACATCGTTTGTACCACCGAGGAAACGTTTGTACCCGTCTGTACTATCGAGCAATCGTTTGTACCCGTTCGTATCGACGAGTATGTCGTTTGTACCACCGAGAAATCGTTTGTACCCGTCTGTACTATCGAGCAATCGTTTGTACCCATTCGTACTGACGAGTGTATCGTTTGTACCAGCGAGAAAACGTTTGTACCCGTCTGTACTGTCGAGCAATCGATTGTACCCGTTCGTATCGACGAGTATATCGTTTGTACCATCGAGAAAACGTTTGTACCTGTCTGTACTATCGAGGAATCGTTTGTACCCATTCGTCCTGACGAGTATATCGTTTGTACCACCGAGAAAACGTTTGTACCCATCTGTACTATCGAGCAATCGTTTGTACCCGTTCGTATCGACGAGTACATCGTTTGTACCACCGAGGAAACGTTTGTACCCGTCTGTACTATCGAGCAATCGTTTGTACCCGTTCGTATCGACGAGTATGTCGTTTGTTCCACCGAGAAATCGTTTGTACCCGTCTGTACAATCGACCAATCGTTTGTACCCATTCGTATCAACGAGAATTTCGTATGTACCACCGAGAAAACGTTTGTCCCCGTCTGAACTATCGGGCAATCGTTTGTACCCATTCGTACTGACGAGTATATCGATTGTACCAACGAGAAAACGTTTGTACCCGTCTGTACTATCGAGCAATCGTTTGTACCCGTTCGTATCGACGAGTATATCGTTTGTACCACCGAGAAATCGTTTGTACCCGTCTGTACTATCGAGCAATCGATTGTACCCGTTCGTATCGACGAGTATATCGTTTGTACCACCGAGAAAACGTTTGTACCCGTCTGTACTATCGAGGAATCGTTTGTACCCATTCGTTCTGACGAGTATATCGTTTGTACCACCGAGAAAACGTTTGTACCCGTCTGTACTATCGAGCAATCGTTTGTACATATTCGTATCGACGAGTATATCGTTTGTACCACCGAGAAATCGTTTGTACCCGTCTGTACTATCGACCAATCGTTTGTACCCATTCGTATCAACGAGTATTTCGTATGTACCACCGAGAAAACGTTTGTACCCGTCTGTACTATCGGGCAATCGGTTGTACCCATTCGTACTGACGAGTATATCGTTTTTACCAACGAGAAAACGTTTGTACCCGTATGTACTATCGAGCAATCGTTTGTACCCGTTCGTATCGACGAGTATATCGTTTGTACCACCGAGAAATCGTTTGTACCCGTCTGTACTATCGAGCAATTGTTTGTACCCATTCGTACTGACGAGTATATCGTTTGTACCAACGAGAAAACGTTTGTACCCGTCTGTACTATCGAGCAATCGTTTGTACCCGTTCGTATCGACGAGTATATCGTTTGTACCACCGAGAAATCGTTTGTACCCGTCTGTACTATCGAGCAATCGAATGTACCCGTTCGTATCGACGAGTATATCGTTTGTACCAGCGAGAAAACGTTTGTACCCGTCTGTACTATCGAGCAATCGATTGTACCCGTTGGTATCGACGAGTATATCGTTTGTACTATCGAGAAAACGTTTGTACCTGTCTGTACTATCGAGGAATCGTTTGTACCCATTCGTCCTGACGAGTATATCGTTTGTACCACCGAGAAAACGTTTGTACCCATCTGTACTATCGAGCAATCGTTTGTACCCGTTCGTATCGACGAGTATATCGTTTGTACCACCGAGGAAACGTTTGTACCCGTCTGTAATATCGAGCAATCGTTTGTACCCATTCGTATCCACAGTATATCGTTTGTACCAGCGAGAAATCGTTTGTACCCGTTGGTATCGACGAATATATCGTTTGTACCACCGCGGAATCGTTTGTACCCGTCTGTACTACTGAGGAATCGTTTGTACCCATCTGCACTGACAAGTATATCGTTTTTACCAACGAGAAAACGTTTGTACCGGTATGTACTATCGAGCAATCGTTTGTACCCGTTCGTATCGACGAGTATATCGTTTGTACCACCGAGAAATCGTTTGTACCCGTCTGTACTATCGAGCAACCGTTTGTACCCATTCGTACTGACGAGTGTATCGTTTGTACCAGCGAGAAAACGTTTGTACCCGTCTGTACTATCGAGCAATCGTTTGTACCCATTCGTACTGACGAGTGTATCGTTTGTACCAGCGAGAAAACGTTTGTACCCGTCTGTACTATCGAACAATCGATTGTACCCGTTCGTATCGACGAGTATATCATTTGTACCATCGAGAAAACGTTTGTACCTGTCTGTACTATCGAGGAATCGTTTTTACCCATTCGTACTAACGAGTATATCGTTTGTACCACCGTGAAAACGTTTGTACTCGTCTGTACTATCGAGCAATCATTTGTACCCATTCGTACCGACGAGTATATCGTTTGTACCAACGAGAAAACGATTGTACCCGTCGGCACTGTCGAGCAATCGTTTGTACCGGTCTGTAATATCGAGCAATGGTTTGTACCCCCTCGTACTGACGAGTATATCGTTTGTACCGCCGAGAAAACGTTTGTACCCGTCTGTAATATCGAGCAATCGTTTGTACCCGTTCGTATCAATGAGTATATCGTTTGTACCACCGACAAAACGTTTGTACCCGTTGGTATCGACGAATATATCGTTTGTCCCACAGCGGAAACGTTTCTACCCGTCTGTCCGATTGAGGAATCGTTTGTACCCATTCGTACTGACAAGTATATCGTTTGTACCACCGAGAAAACGTTTGTACCCGTCTGTACTATCGATCAATCGTTTGTACCCGTTCGTACTGACGAGTATATCGTTTGTACCACCGTGAAAACGTTTGTACTCGTCTGTACTATCGAGCAATCGTTTGTACCCGTTCGTACTGACGAGTATATCGTTTGTACTACCGAGAAAACGTTTGTACCCGTCTGCACTATCGGGCAATCGGTTGTACCCATTCGTACTGACGAGTATATCGTTTTTACTAACGAGAAAACGTTTGTACCCGTATGTACTATCGAGCAATCGTTTGTACCCGTTCGTATCGACGAGTATATCATTTGTACCACCGAGAAATCGTTTGTACCCGTCTGTACTATCGAGCAATCGATTGTACCCGTTCGTAACGACGAGTATATCGTTTGTACCATCGAGAAAACGTTTGTACCTGTCTGTACTATCGAGGAATCGTTTGTACCCATTCGTCCTGACGAGTATATCGTTTGTACCACCGAGAAAACGTTTGTACCCATCTGTACTATCGAGCAATCGTTTCTACCCGGTCGTATCGGCGAGCATATCATTTGTACCACAGAGAAATCGTTTGTACCCATGTACGCTTACTTACTTACTTACTCTACGAAACTTACGCTTGGCGGTACAAACGATATACTCCTTGGCACGAAAAAATAGAAATTATTGCTCGGTGGTACAAACGACATACTCGTCAGTATGGACCGAAACACAAAATTAAGTGCTGGTACAAATGATTTACTCGTTGGTACGAACCGGTACAAACGATTACTCGATGACGGAAACCCAAGCAAACGATTTCTAGGCGGTACAAACGATCTGCTCGTCAGTACGAATGGGTACAAACGTTTCCTTGGTGGTACAAGCGATATACTCGTCGATACGAACGGGTATGAACGATTGCTCGATAGTACAGACGAGTACAAACGATTTCTCGGTGGTACAAACGATATACTTGTCGATACGAATGGGTACAAACGATTGCTCGATAGTACAGACGGGTACAAACGTTTTCTCGGTGGTACAAACGATATACTCGTCAGTACGAACGGGTACAAACAATTGCTCGATAAGACAGAAAGGTACGAACTTTTTCTCGGTGGTACAAACGATATACTCGTCAGTACGAATGGGTACAAACGATTGCTCGATAGTACAGACTGGTGCAAACGTTTCCTCGGTGGTACGATCGATATACTCGTCGATACCAACGGGTACAAACGATTTCTCGGTGGTACAAACGATATACTCGTCGATACGAACGGGTACAAACGATTGCTCGATAGTACAGGCAGGTACGAACTTTTTCTCGGTGGTACAAGCGATATACTCGTCAGTACGAACGGGTACAAACGATTGCTCGATAGTACAGCCGGGTACAAATGTTTTCTCGGTGGTACATTCTAAATACTCGTCGATACCAACGGGTACAAACAATTTCTCGCTGGTACAAACGATATACTGTCGATACGAACGGGTACAAACGATTGCTCGATAGTACAGACGGGTACAAACGTTTCGTCGGTGGTACAAACGATATGCTCGTCGATACGAACGGGTACAAACGATTTCTCGATAATACAGATGGGTACAAACGTTTTCTCGCTGGTACAAACGATATACTCGTCAGTACGAATGGGTACAAACGATTGCTCGATAGTACAGACGGGTACAAACGTTTTGTCCGTGTTACATACGAAATACTCGTCGATACCAATGGGTACAAACGATTTCTCGGTGGTACAAATGATATACTGTCGATACGACCGGGTACAAACGATTGCTTGATAGTACAGATGCGTACAAACGTTTCCGCGGTGGTACAATCGATATACTGTCGATATGACCGGGTACAAACGATTGCTCGATAGTACAGACGGGTACAAACGTTTTCTCGGTGGTACAAACGATATACTCGTCAGTACGAATGGGTAAAAACGATTCCACGATAGTACAGACGGATACAAACGTTTTCTCGGTGGTACAAACGATATACTTGTCAGGACGAATGGGTACAAACGAATCCTCAATAGTCCAGACGGGTACAAACGTTTCCGCGGTGGTACAAACGATATATTCGTCGATACCAACGGGTACAAACGTTTTATCGGTGGTACAAACGATATACTCGTCAGTACGAGGGGGTACAAACGCTTGCTCGATAGTGCCGACGGGTATAAACGTTTTCTCGTTGATACAAACGAAATTCTCGTCGATACCAACGGGTGCGAATGATTTCTCGGTGGTAAAAACGATATACTTGTTGATACGGACGGGAACAAACGATTGCTCGATTGTACAAACGGGTACAAACGTTTTCTGGGTGGTACAAACGATATACTCGTCAGTACGAACAGGTACAAACGATTCCTCGATAGTAACGACGGGTACAAACGATTGCTCGATAGTACAGACGGGTAAAAACGATTTCTCCGTGTTACAAACGATATACTCGTCGATACCAACGGGTACAAACGATTGCTCGATAGTACAGACGGGTACAAACGTTTTCTCGGTGGTGCAAACAATATACTCGTCGATACGAATGGGTACAAACGATTGATCGATAGTACAGACGGGTACAAACGTTTCCTCGGTGGTACAAACGATATACTCGTCGATACGAACGGGTACAAACGATTCCTCGATAGTACAGATGGGTACAAACGTTTTCTCGGTGGTACAAAAGATATACTTGTCAGTACGAATGGGTACAAACGATTCCTCAATAGTACAAACGGGTACAAACGTTTCCGCGGTGGTACAAACGATATATTCGTCGTTACGAACGGGTACGAACGATTGCTCGATAGTACAGACGGGTACAAACTTTTTCTCGCTGGTACAAACGACACACTCGTCAGTACAAATGGGTACAAACGATTGCTCGATAGTACAGACGGGTACAAACATGTTCTCGATGGTACAAATGATATACTCGTTAGTACGAGGGGGTACAAACGATTGCTCGATATTACAGACCGGTACAAATGATTGCTCGATAGTACAGACGGGTACAAACGTTTTCTCGGTGGTACATACGTAATACTCGTCGATACCAACGGGTACAAACGATTTCTCGGTGGTACAATCGATATACTGTCGATACGACCGGGTACAAACGATTGCTCGATAGTACAGACGGGTACAAACGTTTTCTCGGTGGTACAAACGATATACTCGTCAGTACGAATGAGTAAAAACGATTCCACGATAGTACAGACGGGTACAAACGTTTTCTCGGTGGTACAAACGATATACTTGTCAGTACGAATGGGTAAAAACGATTCCTTAATAGTACAGACGGGTACAAACGTTTCCGCGGTGGTAAAAACGATATATTCGTCGATACCAACGGGTACAAACGTTTTGTTGGTGGTACAAACGATACACTCGTCAGTACGAGGGGGTACAAACGATTGCTCGCTATTACAGACCGGTACAAACGCTTGCTCGATAGTGCCGACGGGTATAAACGTTTTCTCGTTGGTACAAACGAAATTCTCGTCGATACCAACGGGTGCAAATGATTTCTCGGTTGTAAAAACGATATACTTGTTGATACGGACGGGTACAAAT
Source organism: Ophion costatus (assembly GCA_951751655.1). Lineage (NCBI taxonomy): Eukaryota > Metazoa > Arthropoda > Insecta > Hymenoptera > Ichneumonidae > Ophion > Ophion costatus. Next base: position 13,922 of record CATODD010000079.1, on the reverse strand, counting down.
GATTGCTCGATTGTACAGATGGGTACAAACGTTTTCTCGGTGGTAAAAACGATATACTCGTCAGTACGAATGGGTACAAACGATTCCTCAATAGTACAGACGGGTACAAACGTTTCCGCGGTGAGACAAACGATATATTCGTCGATACCAACGGGTACAAACGTTTTGTCGGTGGTACAAACGATATACTCATTGATACGAACGGGTACAGACGATTGCTCTATATTACAGACGGGTACAAACGTTTTCTCGGTGGTACAAACGATATACTCGTCAGTACGAGGGGGTACAAACCATTGTTCGATATTACAGACCGGTACAAACGATTGCTCGATAGTGCCGACGGGTACAATCGTTTTCTCGTTGGTACAATCGATATACTCGTCGGTACGAATGAGTACAAACGATTGCTCGATAGTACAGACGAGTACAGACGTTTTCATGGTGGTACAAACGATATACTCGTCAGTACGAATGGGTAAAAACGATTCCTCGATAGTACAGACGGGTACAAACGTTTTCTCGGTGGTACAAACGATATACTTGTCAGTACAGATGGGTACAAACGATTCCTCAATGGTACAGACGGGTACAAACGTTTCCGCGGTGGTACAAACGATATATTCATCGATACCAACGGGTACAAACGTTTTGTCGGTGGTACCAACGATATACTCGTCAGTACGAACGGGTACAAACGATTGATCGATAGTACAGACGGGCCAAACGATTGCTCGGTGGCACAAACGACATATTCGTCGATCCGAACGGGTACAAACGATTGCTCGATAGTACAGACGGGTACAAACTTTTTCTCGCTGGTACAAACGACACTCTCGTCAGTACGAATGGGTACAACCGATTACTTGATAGTACGGACGGGTACAAACGTTTTCTCGCTGGTACAAACGATACACTCGTCCGTACGAATGGGTACAAACGGTTTCTCGATAGTACAGACGGGTACAAACGTTTCCTCGGTGGTACAAACGATATACTCGTCGATACGACCGGGTACAAACGATTGCTCGATAGTACAGACGCGTACAAACGTTTCCTCGGTGGTACAAATGATATACTCGTCGATACGAACGGGTACAAACGATTTCTCGATAGTACAGACGGGTACAAACGTTTTCTCGGTGGTATAAACGATATACATGTCAGTACAGATGGGTACAAACGATTCCTCAATGGTACAGACGGTTACAAACGTTTCCACGGTGGTACAAACGATATATTCATCGATACCAACGGGTACAAACGTTTTGTCGGTGGTACAAACGATATACTCGTCAGTACGAACGGGTACAAACGATTGATCGATAGTACAGACGGGCCAAACGATTGCTCGGTGGCACAAACGACATATTCGTCGATACGAACGGGTACAAACGATTGCTCGATAGTACAGACGGGTACAAACGTTTTCTCGGTGGTACAAACGATATACTCGTCGATACGAACGGGTACAATCGATTGCTCGATAGTTCAGAACGGGTATAAACGATTTCTCGGTGGTACAAACGATATACTCGTCGATACGAACGAGTACAAACGATTGCTCGATAGTACAGACGGGTACAAACGTTTTCTCGGTAGTACAAACGATATACTCGTCGATACGAACGGGTACAATCGATTGCTCGATAGTACAGACGGGTACAAACGATTTCTCGGTGGTACAAACAATATACTCGTCAGTACGAATGGGTATAAACGATTACACGGTGGTAGAAACGATGTACTCACCGATACGAATGAATAGAAACAATTTCTAGGTGGTGCAAACGATATACTTGTCGGTACAAACGGAAATAAAAAAATTTAAAAAATCGAAAATTTTTTTTTTCAGAAAAAATTTTGAAAAAAAAATTCAAAAAAAAAATTTTTTAACGGTACAAACGGGTACAAACGATTCTCTTTTCAGTCACGTTTATTAAAATTGCTTAGCTCTAAATGGGTTGCGGTTCATTTTTTCATACCCTTGTACTTTTTTCCCCCTTAAGGTACAAACGAAATTTAAGACGGTACAAACGGGTACAAACCGAGTACAAACGAATGCAAAAAAAAAAAATTACTTTCTGTAAAGTCAGTTGCCAACTTCACATAGGTAGCTCGTTTATGATTTAATTGCATTCGCAGAGAAAATCCGTATCCGATGTGAATCCTAAAGGGAAATTTGTCATGGTGATACCGCCGCCGAACGTGACTGGAGCTCTTCACCTTGGGCACGCGCTCGAGAATGCCGTGGAAGATGCTATAACGAGATGGTACGTCCTGAAAATACGGAGGGACCTTCAGGCTTTGCGGTCACGGAAAATGGTGTTTCAATGATTTATCGATCATGCAGGAATCGTATGAAGGTTCGTCGTACGACTTTGTGGAATCCGGGCTGCGACCATGCTGGCATAGCTCTACCCAAGTCGTGGTCGAGAAGAAGCTCTGGCGAGAAGAGAAAAAGACGCGACACGATCTCGGAAGAGAAAAGTTCGTCGATAAAGTCTGGGAATGGAAGAACGAGTGAGCCCTGCATACGTTATTCAATACGATCAATTATACAGTAAGGATGGACTGAATGTGACGAGAGTTAGGTGTTGATTGAGCAGTTTGAACGGCGTGCAACGAGAGAACGACACGCTACCAAGCCAAAATTCGTTCGGTACGGTCGTACAATGCCTAATGCGCCGCCTTCTATTACCTCTCCACGTTGACAAATTATTTCAATTTAACTTAAATAATAATAATTTGGAAATCAAACATTTTTTATCCTTAAACCTTTAGACGTTTTTTTAACTATTAAAGAAGAAAACGTCTTTGCCTTTTTTAAATTATAAAAGCACAATTCGAGAGAAATAAATCGACAATACTCGTTCTACACGAGTAGTTCTTATGGCTATGGCATTGTTACGTCACAGCGGGCTCCGGTAACTTCGGATATCGAAGTTTCAAGGTGCTATATCTTTGTTAATTACCTAAACAAAAACAAAAACAAAAACAACGTTATTAAAGCCGCACATAGTCGACGAAAACATTGAATTAAACAAAAATTGATTAAAAAACCTAATTGAAAATAGAGAAAAATGATGGCGTAATATCGGAAAATTGAATATTTAGCCTCGTTTTAAAAATTGGGTCCCAAGTTTCGGCCTTTTTTCGACTTTTTCAACTTCAAAAAAATCATGGCAGATATGAGAAACATTCCAGTTCGGGTGAGAGCTATAAATGTGCTGACTATACCACCGAAATTTCAGCGGAATCCGTCTAATAGTTATTGAGATATGGCAGCCAATTTGAAAACACACAGTTTTGAGAAGCACGCGTTTGAAATTTCGAATACGATTTTCACAAAGAAAATGTCGACTCCCCATTAGTCTCCTTGCTAGTCGTCTTACTTTAGACGTTAAAAAGGCTATTTTCATGAATATTTCTGACATGTTTATATTATAGATATCAATATAGAAGTTGTTACACTTTCGAAGTACATTTTCAAAAAATTCATGCATTTATGTAACCTCAACAAATGTTAAACGCGTTTTTCTCGAAACAACGTTTTTCGACGGCTTGTTGATAAAATCTTCGAAACTACTCAACCTAACCTTATGAAATTCTAACCACATATTCTTTACAACTATAGCTATAGCGCATATCGAGGATTTTTTCAAATTTCATATTTGCTACTTTTTTTTTCGCCGGAAACGGTGTAAAAACACGTTTTTTTTGTTTTTTTTCGTTGTTTTTTTTCGAAAAACGTCCGCCATTTTGTTATTTTTTCATATATCAAAAATCGTATCATATGCGTTCTAGCCATTAACATACCGAATCTAAAATCGTTTGATTTTGTTGTTTCGGATGATCCATCTCCGAGATATCATCGACAGCGCAGACCTACAATTTTTTTAGGTAATCTTTTAACTACGATTTTCGTCTATAAATCGTGGCTTAAATAGATTAAATTTTTTTTAAATGTACTTCGAAAGTGTAGTCATTAAGTGTAACAACGTTTATATGAATATCTATAATATAAACCTATCAAAAAATTCATGAAAATAGCCTTTTTGAGCGTCTAAAGTGACCCGTTATATGTTCCAACGATACGCGCGCTCAGGAAGCCTCGGAACCCTGTGCTAGTACCATGTGCTCTCCGTCATACTGTTTGTTCAATGTGCAGGAAAGGCGACAGGATTTATCAGCAATTGCGGAAATTGGGAAGCTCCTTCGACTGGGAGCGCGCCTGTTTCACGATGGACCCGAAACTGTGTCGCGCCGTGACCGAGGCGTTCGTGCGTTTGCACGAGGAAAACGTCATCTACCGGAGCAACCGTCTCGTCAACTGGTCGTGCACGTTGAAGAGCGCTATATCCGACATCGAAGTCGACAAAGTCGAATCGACGGGCAAGACTCTGCTCGCGATTCCTGGATACAGCGAGAAAATTGTGTTCGGCGTTTTGGTACTTTTCGCTTACGAGGTCCATGAGAAGCTGATCGTCGCTACGACTCGTATCGAAACTATGCTCGCGGCGACACCGCTGTCGCTGTGCATCCCAATGATGCGCGTTATTCCCATCTCGTTGGGAAATACGTGAAATATCCGTTCTGCGAAAGGAGAATACCCATAATCGCGGATGACGTCGTTGACGTGGAATTTGGTACGGGAGCGGTGAAGATAACGCCCGCTCATGATCCGAACGATTACGAGGTTGGCAAACGTCACGATCTTCGACGACGACGGTAACATCGTGGAAAATTTTGGAAAATTTACGGTCGGTTGATATTTGATTAAATTCGTATTTATCTATTGTTAATTTTATTTAATAGATGTCATACTTTTTGCGATCATTTGAACTATCGCGAGATTATCTACATATTATATATCATCTAGATAAGATCATTGTCTAGATATTATCTACCATCTAGATAAGATTATTATCTAGATACTATCTACCATCTAGTTAAGATCATTATCTAGATGATATATATATATATATATATATATATATATATATATATATATATATATATATATATATATATATATATCTAGATACCTTTATCTGGATGATCTGGAAAATAGATAATATCATAATATTTCGCGCAATGAATAATGGAATATTTTCATACCGTATGTATAGGTGGCGTACACAAATTACGTAATACCAAATTTCCAAATTGCGATTTTTTTCATAGACGTAACTAATTATGGAAGGATCGGTTTTGTACTCATTTTATGAAGTATGCATTCATCTAGTTATATACCATGTTTTATGAAGAAAAAAGAAAAAAAAAAAAAAAAGGCTCTCCATCGTCCCATCGATATCTTTATGAAAGGTTATCTGTAAATAAAAAGTCAACAATTTATCGATATCTAGAAAAAACGTACCTATCGTTATGCGTAGCCGTTTTTTTATTTTACAAAATACCGACACGTCGGACATTTTTTCTATTTACAAGGCCTTTTTCGTATTCGAGGAGCCTTTGGAAATAGTAATTATCAAAATTTAGCAAATCGGCTACGTACAACCTTAGTCACTGCGATTACGAAAATGTCAAAAGATTGAACATCAGTTGATAAGTTTTTGAGTTATTGCTGGGACAAGGTCGAAACAAGTAGTTTCGAGAAAAACGCGTTCAAAGTTTTCGTTCCGTTTTTCTTGATATGTCGTTCCCGCAATTGTTGGTAAAAAAAAAAAGTACTGATTTTGTGCCCTCCTACTTTAATAACAGGGCATGAAGAGATTCCACGCAAGGAAGGCAGTACTGGACGAATTAACGAAGTTGAATCGCTTCATCGAGCTCAAAGACAATCCAATGGTCATGCCGATTTGCAGTCGTTCCAAGGACGTTGTCGAACCGTTGATAAAGCCTCAGTGGTACCATAAAGTGCGACGATTTGGCGGCCAACGCGATAGAGGTCGTCAGAAGCGACGAGCTCAAGATAGTTCCGGAACAGTATAAAAAGACTTGGTGGTATCACTGGATGGAGGGAATACGGGATTGGTGTATATCGCGACAATTGTGGCGGGGTCATCGAATACCCGCGTATTACGTGAATTTCAACGAAAATGTCGAGCCCGGCCAAGGCAGACGATCGTTGGGTCAAAACGAGGCTAAAGAAAAAGCTGCCAAAAAGTTTAATCTCACCGTTCATCAAATAAGCCTCAAACAAGATCCCGATGTATTGGATACGCGGTTCTCGTCAGCGTTATTCCCATTCTCGATTTTCGGATGGCCCGATATTAATGTATGGCTCTCATTCGTGAAATTTTTTTCTTTTGTTTATTTTTATAACATAGCTAACCTTGGCTAATGAATTGAACTCATTGTTTTTTAGTATTCAGACCGAAGAGCTGGAAGCTTTTTATCCTGGGAGCCTGTTGGAAACAGGCCATGACATCTTGTTCTTCTGGGTAGCGCGGATGGTATTCTTTTGGTCAAAAGCTGCTCGGAAAGTTGCCGTTCAAGTAAGCGAAAAGCTACGCACTAAGCGGGTTCACCCGTCCAAGTATTGGTTCCGGCCAGCACTACTTGACGTGGGGGAACTTTTTGACTTTTTAAGGGGCTACATCCACCTAGAGGTCCGCAAAAGGGGCCAAATTCCGGTTTTTTTTTCTACGAAACGGTTGATGAAAAAGAAACGCATTTTTTTTAACACGTAGGTATATATATATATATATATGGAAAGCCAAAAACAATCACGAAAAATACAGAAAAACAACAAAAACACGGCCGCCGGCAGATAATGAAATTTTTTTCGCACAGTTTGGCGGTGGACACTGAAGCTTAAACGGTCCATCCGAAATCTAAAAACCAAACGGTTTGTTCAAGAACAATAAATACGAGTCGTTGACGATGTTCGATTTTTAAAATGATTTTTCGCATCGTGCCGACTAATAGGGAACCCAACTGCTACTTTCTCCCGCTAGAGGGTATATTGTATTATGACGTAAACAGGACATGACGTTTAGTGGCATTCGCTTTGGTGTTCGCCTGTGTTTCTACAACTGCTGTTGAATTTTCTTTAAATAATTCGTTTGTCGTGAATAACCTGTGAAGAATGCATCAGTGTTGTGCAATTGCATGCAGATCGCGAAGACGTTCATTTATTTCGTAAAAACGAAAACACTTCGCGAGCAATGGGAAATGGCTATACGTCGAAAGCACTTTACAGCCACAAAATATTCAAAGCTATATTTTGATCATTTTAGATTTGCAGACTGTATAAATGAAGGATTTTTCTTACAGCTCGGTGCATAAAGATAATATTTCTTACGCTATTTACTTCTGAAAGTATATTGTAAAGTAGTTAATCATCATAACCGAAAAATTTCTATTTGAAATATTTGCATTCTTCTTTTAACCTGCTGGTATTATTTTATTGCATAATACTTGCCTAGCTCATTTTCATTATTTCCGGGGATGAAACTGAGCCGGAAAATATTGAAAAAAAGGGGTTATACCTTCCCTGCTCGTTCGGAGCAGGAAAAAGAAACTTTAAAGGATGAACAGAGAAGGAGCAGGAGTTGGAGCCGACTTTTCAATTACGGTATAGTCAAATATCCGTAATTATTGTCCATTGTGTCGATTCGTATAATTTTAGTAGAAAACCGACACCCCGTGAAAATGTGTTGCGCGCGTTGACAGCTTTTTTTTGTTTACGTTATGTTTACGTGGCGCCATCTGCACTGAGCTCTCTCCGTAAGATTCCCTAATGAAACTCGAGCATGAAAAATCGACGAAAGAAGTCTTCGTTTTTACGTAACTATTAAAAAATGATGATCGATGTTGAAAAAGTGCGATCGTCAGCGACCTTTAAATGTTTCTCGTCGTATTTCCTGTAAATTGGAAACGATCCATCAAATCATTCTCGAGATATCCTTTCTGCCAACTTTTAAAACAGGGTTTCGAGAAAAACGCGCTTAAAGCTCGAAGTATGGTGCCCCCTCAATTTTATAAATATTTCAATGAAATTTTCAGGCAATATAGCTAAAAGATAGTACGAAATATTTTTGGAAAATGCAATTTTTCACTCACCTACGTAGACGTGGCCCGTTAATTGAACATAATGTTTTGTGTTTTCTTATTTCTACACGCGAATATGTATTACTCTCGTTTGCTTCACAGGGAAGTATATCTCCACGCTATGGTGCGCGATGCCCACGGAAGAAATATGAGCGAGTCTCTCGGCAATGTGATCGATCCCATGGATGTGATTCGGGGTATAAGTTTGGAGGTGAGAAACCTCCGATCGATATTCCATAAAAAAACAAACCGCCAGTTTTTTTCGTCACGGAAAACTGAATCAAAGATCGAATTTTATTTTTCTCAAGAATCTTCACAAGCAACTTGAAGATTCGAATGTCGATCCGAAGGAACTGAAACACGCGATCGAGGGACAAAAATGGATGTGGTACGGACCCTCTGAGACTCGCACTCTGTGCCTACACGACACATGGCCGCGATATAATAAATCTCGCTATATTGCGCGTACAGGGGTACCGGTTTTGCTGTAACAAAATTTGGAACGCGACGAAATTTGCGCTCATGTATCTCGGCGATTTTCGGTATAACGACGAAACGGAGGTGAGGAATCTTTTTATCTCCATTATTAAATTACGCACACTACCGTCGGAAAGTAGCGGTGCATATAACGAATTTTCGATCGGAACGAAATGTTACCAATCTCGGCCGCAAAAAGAACGCACAGAAATAGAAATTTGATATTTAACGGGCTACACGTAGTTCGCGGCGAAGAATTTTTTTTAATCGGTGCGGTTTTTTAACTTTTTTTTCGCAGTAAAGAGGGTATCATTTCAAGTATCTTTGACAATTTTTTTATTGGGAAATATTTATAAACGACGGAGATACAGTAAATTGCCCAAACCGCTGTGCAAAAAAGGTCCGTCCTTCGCGGTGACCACTCCTGCTCGGGATGAAATAATCTGAAATAAAAAAACCAAATGAATTTAGTTTTTCTATCGTATTATCTAGTTTTTTATCGGAGGATTCAATATTTTTTTTTTTTTTTTTTTTCTTTTTTTGAAAAATGGTCGCCGATTGAAAGTGATTGTCGAAATTTCGGCTAAAAAAAACCCTCTATTTTCCTTGATATAAAATAAAGTATGCGTTGAAAAAAATCCTTCGATTAAGGAGTGCCTTTTGATATACAAAAAATGTCTGTGAAATTTGAAGCAGATCGGTTGTGGTTGTTTTTGAGATATTTTGGTCACCGATTCTGAAAAAGTCATTCCGAGAAAAACGCGTTTAAGGAGGTACGATCGTTACTACGAATCCAACTTTCGGATTTGAAATTTTCATCTGATTTTGGCGAATACTTTATGCGCCTATCGCGAAAATTTGAGCCATTTCGACCGTTTAGTTTTATCGCAATAAAACTGCAAAGTCAAGCACTTTGAGTTACGAAAGCACGTCGTCTTGTGGAGACGGTGACAACCGGAAGTGCGATGATCGTTGTTTTTCTGCTCACGTATCCAACTAAGCCCGTTGGAAAACTGAAATTCGATAGATTAGATATAATAGATATTGTAAAAAAATAAGAAAATCAATCTTCACCGTGTAGTTAAAGCGCTACATTACAATAAAGTTTCAATAAAGAAATAGCACCGCACAGATTTAGCAACGTCACGAGTGACAGCTGATGCGTTTGGCGAACATAACCCGGCTCTGTATTGAAATTAATTTGAATAGAAGCCGCCACAAAATACGCAAACAACAATTTATGGAGTTTTATCATTTATCACGTATCAGTAATATGTATAATTATATTTCTGCCTATCGTGTTAATTACGCTAAGGTAATTCAAGCCTAGTTTTATAGGCTTGAATTTTATTACGTTAATATTATTACGAAGATTACTACCGAGTCGTTGACAATCTAATTTTTCAGTTTTTATTTGTTCACGTACAATAAGTTGATCATTCACCACAACATTTGGCACACTGTAATCGATAATACGAATAATCAACATAAGTAAACATCAATCAGAGCAGCTGTGGGTGAAATAAATGTAGACTCTATTTTGACCCTGTGGAAATGATCGTACCTCCTTAAAGTTTGACGTCAGGTATATACGTAGGTTCGTCGGACCGGCCACCTGTAAACGCTCGTAACTCCCCCAATTATCAACGGACCGGCTTGAAATTTTCCGAGAATATTTTCGAAAGGTTATGTTAATAGAATTCGTCGAAAGAGGAAAATCGGTTTTTTTTAGAAATTCCAACGAGGTGTAGCCCCTTAATCAAATATCTAGAGCGAATAAAGTTCGGGTTAGAACTAGTTAAGGTATTCCTTTCGCGAAAGGCCGTACTTTGGGGGCGCTTGATACGAAAATAAGCTACAGTCAATTATTGTACCTAAAGATAAAATGCCAAAAAAAAAAAAAAAAAACAAATTTCGCGTAAAATTAATAAATTCATCCGTTTTTACATATTCTCTGAAAAGTCGCGGCTACGAAGATTCTTCTGCTAGTCACATTTTTCTGTTTTATTATTAATATTTTCTTCAAACATTCGATGACCCACTGTTTTTATTGTCGTTACGGAATCTGTAGAATGTTTTTACACGCGTGAGCCGTGTAAAGGCATCTTAGAGTTCCGTAATATATAAATTATTAGATAGAAATGTGACCAGCGTTTCATCTCCATAAAGTGCCGTATACATAAGACGATTTTTAGAGTCGTAATTTTTCGTTAAAAGTTCGATAACTTGGCTTGAAATTTGACCAGTATGCTCAGATTTATTTTCACTTGATTATAGACGAAAATAAGTTAATTGTTAAATATTCGGGTTCGTAAAAGGAATACCCTAAACAAATAACAACTTTAAGAAAATAAATATTCCACAAGCATTCTGTTTTTTTTTACTGCTTCTGATCGAAAAACTTTGAAAAGTGTTTCCAAACTGTTCGCCGGTAGTGTATGTACCGGAACCGTAGAAATGTACCGGAACATTTCTATGGAGCGAAAATATAATACGAGGCGTACCACGACAAATCCACCGTCCCATTTTGTCTCACGGCGCCAAAAAGTTAAATCTCAATTTTTCGTCCCGACGTCCCCCCGTAAAGGTTACGCAGTATTTTGTGAAAAGTTTGCGACTGCTTTTTCGCCAAGTTGAGAGGGGCAGGAGATACCTTTAGGCGAGGAAACAATTCGCCATTATTCATGATTATTTTTTAAGAGCCTACCTACACCTGCGACGGCTGAAAGTAAGATAATATTTACGATTTTTTTGTGTACAAAAGTGAGAATTTTCCTGACCAACTATAATATACATTTTAAAGTATGACATTTCATATACATTGTGTGAAAATTTGGTTAAAAAATGTCCAACCGTAAGAAAATTACGGTCGTTTTCCTGGGACGTGTTTTTGTTGACAGCGTTTGCAGTGCCAGACGTGCGTCTGCCATTTTTTATGTAAAAAAAAGATTTGTTTCTCAAAGTAGATAGATAGAACTAGTGATTGTCGAGCTGGAATGTAAAAATTTAATTTTTTCGGTTCATGTCAGTCACTGGAATAAAACAGGCGACTTTTTGCCTCAAAATTATTCGGCACTTATTATGGGAAAAAAAAAAAAAAAAAAAACTATGCCAGGTATCGAAAAAACGGCTCGATAAGTACTAGATTATTGTGTGAAGAATAACTGTGGAAAACTTGATCCCGATCGGTCCAGCAGTTGTAGAGATACTAGGTGCACAACTAAGTTCCCGGGTTTCACACATGGATGGCGCTAGCGACACATGTAGTCGGCATACAGGTCAGAAATTGGGTATCTTTGTAGCTTGGACATCTGTTAAGAATACCCAGTCGTAGTATAAACAAATATCGCAACATAACGATCTTTTTTCTAACCTCGAGAATGTCAAAGTTTGTGCCAAATAAACAGCATTTGCGGGAAGCCACTTCCGAAATGTTGCTTTTGCGGCAGAACAGAAAGAGTTTCCTGCATCGAATTGTTACTGGCGATGAAAAATGGATATATTTCGAGAATCCCAAATGCAGAAAATCGTGGCTTTCACTTGGCGAAGCGTCAACATCGACGGCACGGCCAAATCGACGCTTCGGAAAAAAGACAATGCTCTGCGTTTGGTGGGACCAGAAAGGAATCGTGTACAATGAGCTGCTGAGACCGGGCGAAACTGTCAATGGGCATCGCGACCGACAACATCTAATCAATTAGAACCACGGATTGCTTGAAATGCGGCCAGAATGGGACACGAGACACGAACGTGTGATATTTCAGCACGACACGCTCCGTGCCGACGCAGTTCCATCGTCCATGACACCATAAAAACAGTGAAATGGGATCTGCTACCGCACCCGCCGTATTCGCCAGACCTGGCCCCTTCAGACTATCGCCTGTTCCGGTCGATGGCGCATGGCTTGGGTGGGTTACACTTGGCCAATTACGATGCAGTACAAAATTGGTTGGACGAACGGTTTCAGTCCAAAGACGCGTCTTTTTATCGTCGCGATATTTATGTATTGCCAGAGAGATGACAAAAATGCGTAAATAGCGAGGGACGATACTTCGAATGAACCAATTTTTGTATTTGTCTTGAAGCTTTCGATTTTTTAATGGTAAAAAAAAACCCAGAAACCTAGTTGCGCACCTAGTATTGCTGGTACCCCGATTTTGAAAACACTGTTTCGAGTACAACGCGTTCGAAGTTTTGAGTCCACTTTGCACTTTGCACTTTGCACGTGCGCCCCAACCGTTAGTCGTTGCTCACGCGGTCAGTTACAAAACACTCAAAGGATAGTACTTTCGAAAGAGCACGTTTTTTTTTTAACGATCTTTTTCACCTAGCCAGGTGTATGTAAGCCCTTGATGAAAGATTTCTTTACCATTTTGAAGACTTAGGGACTTGGATACTTATTACTACTTTTGGCTGTTACGGGGTATTTTTTTAATTTTATTCTTTCAAATGCCGGACATATAGCACGGTCTTCTAAACTGCATTTTAAAAACTGCCGTGACGTATAGCTAAAAAACTAATCGATCGATTGTGTTTGCATTTTGTAGAAATTTTTCTAACCTTATCGTGTTAAACATGCCCCTGAATGTTTGTGAAAACAAAAAAAGTATTTTTTTGTTGCAAAATGTAGCAATTTTTTTTCGGAAAATTCAATCTTTCGGTGAAAAAGATTGTTGTTTTTCAAATTAATCCCGCGGCTGCTGGGTGTTCCGCCGCCGTCTGGCAGCAGCCAAAAGTAATAATAAAACGTACGCAAAGTTTCCAAAACGGGGTGAAGAAAACTTTCCTTTTAGAAATTAATCGTGAAAATCCGTAATTTTTTTTCCTCGCCCAAAAGTATCTCGCCCCTTGAGAATTCGCGCAGTGAAGGGATATCCCGCAATTAATGAGAGCTTATTGTTATTGCGATCAGAGATCAGACTGTATGGGAAATGATAATGTTGGCAGTAGGGAATGGTATTTGACGACGCTGAGCGAGGACTTTGTTCAGGATGCTCTGAACGATTATTTAGCCGATTATCCGTACTTGGATGGTTAGACACCGTCACAAGCGGACGTAACCGTATTCAAAGCTCTGAGCAAACTGACTGTCGATTTACGGCGCAAGCCTCATCTGCGTCGCTGGCAAAAACACGTTGGCACGTACAGTCCCGTTGAAAAAGCGTCTTTCCGCGCGGATAACGGAGAACTCTACTCTCGTTATTCCAACGGTACAAATGAGAGACGCAGTTACGATTATTGCCGATTCCAGGTTGGCAAACTCGGCGAAACACTGCTCGGGTTCCCTCCACCACATTCGTTGAATCGTCAAGTTTGTTTTTTACCCCTCTCCCCTCATAAAACCATCTGATTTTACGTTTGTAGCGCCCTTGTCATTTTTTTACTCGAAGATAGTAGTAGCACCTTTTGCGAACCTGTTGTGAACG
>CATODD010000077.1:2500-17500 GCA_951751655.1 Ophion costatus | reverse complement strand
CACAACCCGTGTCACCAAACTGAAACAAACAAGAAAACACATTTTTTTTTTTTACATAAACTTATTTCATTTTTATGATTCAATTCACAACACTCACAATGATTTTTGATCCCGTGCATCTCAAACACGCGGATTTCGGCATCGCTTGGAATAATGGCTCTCTGCAGTCCTTGCAATATTTGCCCTCAATGAATTTTAGTAATTCAACGGTGTGGACGCGGACCTCACGCATTTCCGTAAAGACGCCTCCTGCATTGGCGAAACACGATATGCACAGCGAAATATCCATGTGCACGCCTTCATAAAACAGATGGTGCACGCAAACTTTGTCCATATCGTTGAAACTATTTACGGCCACTCTATTTAAATAGCGTTCCGAGTATTCATAGTGTTCACCATCATCACTATCACTCGCATAATCCGAGTCATCCGAGATGACTTGCTCGTCGTTGTCGTCATCGTTGGCGTTGTCGACATCATCATCATCATCTTCTTCGTTAGCGTCGTCGTCGACGTCGCCCTCAATGGCGATGACCTCAGGCTCTTCATCTTCAATAACGATGACCTCGGGCTCATCGTAATCGTCCGATTCAGCAACTCCATTGTTGACGTCCATGTTGGCGTTGTCGACATCATCATCATCATCATCTTCATCGTTAGCGTCGTCGTCGACGTCGTCCTCAACGGCGATGACCTCAGGCTCTTCATCTTCAATAACGATGACCTCGGGCTCATCATAAACGTCCGGTTCGGCAACTCCATTGTTGACGTCCATGTGGCGTTCACCACCGTCATTGATTTCAACGACGTCACTATCATAATAGTGATATTCAGCTAAATATACATCGTCAACCACGATCATGTCGTCTTCACTATCCGAAATCACGATTCGCCAGCCATTTTTAATCTTTCTCACGCTATCTTGTCGATGTACAGTCAAAAAGTGCACTCTTCGATGGTTCGAGACTATAATGATGAAAACTGCTGCCCCAAATGCCGTTTCGGGGAAGTGCATATTTTCGAATCCCTATAGGTTTTTTCTAGTATGGTGGGGATGCCTATCTGCTGTTCGATTTTTTAACATAGTACGAGAGATGGAAAGCGCTTTCGCACGTGAACAAAGGCGAAATAGGGAAAAAAAACGTCTCATAAGAAGTTACGTAGAGGGCTAAGAATAAGTGGATGAATTTATCCAGATGTTCTTTTTTTTCAACTATCTGGACGGAGGATCATGTCCGAGATACTGGTATACACTGCAACGTTTCAACCACCTCGTCCGAAAGTCTCAAATTTTACGACTCTTCTTTTTCTTACGTCGAGCGCCAGGGAGCGTCATACCCTACCGCTTCGCATGTGCAACTCGGGCCTCATCATTCCATAGGTCCACACTTGAAAACCCACAAAATTTTACGACAGCATGCGACGAAGACAGTGATCCGGGCGAAAAATGCATTTCCATTCTGCAGGGCTTTAGTTTTTCATCTCTGAATGATAATATATACAGAGAGTGCAACGTCAAACCTTGATGCCGACATTTGAGATCATGCAGGTCTGGACAAGTTAGCCCCATGGGTAAGGATTTTTTCGTCGTTAACAGCACCCTCCAAGCTATTAGAATTTTTTTTTATTGCTCCGCTATTCACAGCATATATCATAACGGGATGTTTATGTTGAAAAACTATAAACTTTCGGAGATCTATGGATAAAGACCTGTTCAGGCTTCGACCGTGCACCACTTAGGAACATTGAAAGTGCGGGGAAAAATGGATTTCACGAGGTTCAACAAAGTCAGCCGGATGGCGGAATTCCTTCCTACGAAGAAGCTATCAGAACTCCGCATTCACTCGGATCATCGAATCTCCGACATGAGGGCCGTGCAAACCAAGTTTAGGAAACGCCACATTGCGGACATCGCAGATGAGTTCACCGTCTTCTTACCAGCACGACTTGTGAAGGCCTTCGACGACAATTTGGGAACGTTCGAGCGTATGCGGCAAGCGGCACGTGATCATCATCTCTGGATGACATACAAAGGTGGAAAATACAACAGCGTCGACTTCTTCCGATTCTGAGCACACCATGGTGGACAAAGACGACATTTTTTGGAACACCATCGCCGAACAGCTGTCCACATCATCGAAAGTATGCTGTAACTCGTGTGCAAATCGTTAACTCTACATGCAGTTGTGGAAAATACAACAGCGTGAAGTTCCATCATCTCTGAGCATGGTGGAAAAGAACAAATTCGTGGGGGCAGCATCGTTGAGTGGAACAGCCGTCGGCATCACAGTCGTCTCGCCTCCGTTTTCAACGTTTTATGTGTTGACTAAGTAAAAATGTATGTAAAAAAACTGTTTTATCGAAGTGTAAGAGGAGGAGAAGTTCAAACTATTTTCGTCGTAGAATAAAGTATACAAATAACATATATTTTCATCGAAATGTTTTTATTCATTTTTCAAAAAAAACCCCCGCTCTCACAACGCTTCGTATACACGCAACCAGCTTTTCAGTGATTTTACATTTGCATGGGCGCAATTGTATTTCGTGTTGGAGGAATGATGCGGGCATTTGGATTTGGTGATTTTCGGCAACTTCTGCAGCGATGTACAGTCCAGAGTCTCCAAGCCTATGAGCTTTGTTGCGGGATCCGTGAATCTTGATAGCCATGTGCATTTTTCGAATCCCTTCACATAGATGGTAGGAGCTCCTTGCAAGATTCGTCGAAAGTTCCGTCGAAGACTTTGCTACGTGGGAGCAACGGATTGACGGGTTCGTCGAAGTACTGAAAACGCAAAGCCGAATTAAGCGCCCACGATTATCAACTGAACGTCAGCAGTCATTGATACCCCAAATATCGCATGTGGAAGGATTGAAGAATTCCACGCACAGACATTTTATACACATGGGTACAGGAGACAGCGATGATGGGTTGATATGGCGAGAGATTGAGTTGAACGCGTAATGGTCCATACTTCAACCCCCTCTCGATGAAATTAAATAACGTGACAGTGGCTGAGCTTCACGACATATACGTAATGTTCCAATAAATGTAACTAAGTATAATCCAATCCGCATTGAATGTTATATCTTATTGCCGTGGGAGATAATGATTATAAGGGCTGCAATTCATGTGCAATCAAAAAATAATATATGTTGCGCATGGGCGGCTGTCACAGCTTTATACCCAGCTGAACGAAACAGTGAGCAGGCATCTTACGCACATTGTTTAACGGTATTGAATCTACTGAACATTGGATTCCCAGAGACAGCAGATAGAAAAATTGAGCTTCAAGCAATCGATTCATCACTGTGTATACCACAAAAAAATACATTGTTCCGATACGCATCACTCAATGTCAGAAGGAAAAGCATATTCATTTGCTATGCATACAAGGTACCAAGGACCTGGATAATGTTTGATATTTCGCATGGATCGAGAACCTGTCGAGTCTCCTGAGCACACAACTGAACAGTAACAGCCATAAGGATACATGTATGCGATCGGTGTTTGAAGTCAACATAATTACTATAATGTTATATGTGCTAGACGAATTAAACACCAATCCACTATTTCGCAGGTGTTTGCATTACTTTAGATCAGGGGACAGATTGCAATCACATAAGATCGATTGTTGAGCAGAAAAGAAATGAACCATCCGACTACCATCGGACAACCCATAAGTGGCTCCATTGAAAAGGCCTATATGGAGTGTTTATGTTTCTTAAAACTAATGACAGAGTAGATGAGGGTGTGGAAAGACTGATGAGAAGAACGTGGCAAAGGATATGGATCAATATCATGGAGTATTTATTATTGACTACTAGACGTGTTGTTCATATGACGAATCTCTACCATAGTATCAATCGCATAGAAAAACTAGCGCTGTGCATATCATACATTTTCTGCGACAATCAATGCTCGTCGTGAGTTAATTCTAATACGTTGGCGCAATGACAATTATTGGGCATTCAGTCATCATCCATCAGAAGAGGTGGAAGTTGAATTACTCAAGATACAATGGCATATGCTCCACATAATATTAAATGATATAAATAAATTGTCATTACTTTGAATATTGGAAAGTAGGCAATACTTGAGTTTGTGTTTTCGCTTTTGGGGTCTATACGAGTATCCACTGCTACAAAGCACAACGAAATATTTATAGAGCGTACAAGCTGTCATCCCAGCTAGACAAACCAAAATATGTCATTTTTGCGCCATAGACTGGCGAAAAGAATTCTATGGCAAATGACATTACATTATTCGTCGACTGCAAACTCACCAGAGTTAAACTTTATCTCAATTCGGAATTCTATCCAGACGATGACTCGAATTTGCACTTCGACAAAAAAAATTCGGCCCTCTCACGGTTAATGATTCATTGCATCAGAACGAGCCTGTGAACAAATGCTACCGTAGATGCGTGAATAGAGTTCGAATGCAAGGAAGATTCACCATCGAATACAACTGCATATTGTTTCAATCGTACACGATCGCGTTGTTGCATATTGTCCAATGACCGACACTATCCATAAAATTCTATAGATCCGCAAAATACTCCCTCGCCTAAATGAATGAATAGTTTAAAAATGAGTTTCTCAAAGATCAACGTCAGTCATGATTGGATCTTGTCATCGACTAGATCACGCTGAAACATATTCATTATGACTGTGCCCACCCTTGTCGATCTTCAAGGATTCATTGTTGGACGGAACTTTATCGTGAAGGAAGTAGCAATTCTGAGACCGGGATGCGTACTCTCCCATTACATTTTCGCGAGTCCCATACCATGGAGACTTCTCACAAAATCTGAGAGATACGAAGCATCATGGTTGATTCGCAATCATCATGGTCTCAAGTGGGCCTATGGAAACGTTCCATATAGCATGGCCGAAGATTTAATAACGGCCGCAGTTGAAGGTTCAACGGAAGACGACATGTGTTCTATCGTATATGTTAAGGGTCATGAAAAACGAGAATGGCTAGCTGATATACTAAATATGAAAAATGAGCTAGTTATTGAGTCGTTGAATATGGACTTGGACGATATGGATGCCTCAAGTACATTAGATGGAAGTTCTACTCTACGATGTGAAAAGCATAAAAATAATTGTGCCTTACAAAATGTATTTAAAATCTACAATTGGTGGCTGAATCATAAAGATTCGTGAAAATAAAAGAAAATGTGACATTATGTACTTTTTTATTCTCCTCACCCCGTACTTTATTATGTCAGAATCATCGGATATCGAATTCTGCAACCGAATAAAATATTTCTTTCGAATGTGAAACCCATTTTTTTTTGTATGGGATACACAAAAATCGAACACTTCGAGGTGTTTGAAGATTTCCGAGAGTCCTTCGTGAGATGTTCAAGAGTCTTCCGAAGACATTCATAAGACATTTAAAGACATTCCCGAGACGTTCGAAAACATTCATAATACGTTTGAAGACATTCATGAGGGGTACAAAGAAGTTCAAGGGACTTTCTAGGACGTTCATGAGACGCTTGAAGATGTTCGGGAGGCGTTCAAGAGCCTTTAGAAAACGTGTATCAGACGTTTGAAGATATTCATGAGAGTTTCGAAGACGTTCAAGAGATTTTCGAAGACGTTCAAGAGATCTTCGACGGTATTCATAATACGTTTGAAGACATCGATGAGGGTTTCGAAGACGTTCAAGAGACTTCCAACGACAATCATAGTAGACATTTGAAGACATACGTGCGGGGTTCAATACCGCTTGAGAGACTATCGAAGACATTTGGAGGACCTCGACGACGTTCAAGAGGCTTTCGAAGGCATTCGCGAGACCTTCGAAGACGTTTGAAGACATTCACGAGGGATTCGACGACGTTTAACAGACTTGCAAATCCATTCACGATGGCTGTGAAGACGTTCAAGAGACTTTCAGAGACGGTTGTGAGACTTTCGAAGACATGTATACGACGTTTGAAGACATTCACGAGGGGTTCGAAGACGTTCAGGAGACATCTGAGTACCCTCCTGAGATATTCGAAGATTTCATGACGTTTCAGTTTTGTTTGGGTTAGTTCGAGTTTGTTTGGGTGAAAATCCCAAACAAACTCGAACTAACCCAAACAAAACTGAAACGTCATGAAATCTTCGAATATCTCAGGAGGGTACTCAGATGTCTCCTGAACGTCAGTTTTGTTTGGGTTAGTTCGAGTTTGTTTGGGATTTTCACCCAAACAAACTCGAACTAACCCAAACAAAACTGAAACGTCATGAAATCTTCGAATATCTCAGGAGGGTACTTAGATGTCTCCTGAACGTCTTCAAACCCCTCGTGAATATCTTCAAACGTCTTATACATGTCTTCGAAAATCTCACAACCATCTCCGAAAGTCTCTTGAACGTCTTCACAGCCGTCGTGAATGGTTTTGCAAGTCTGTTAAACGTCGTCGAATCCCTCGTGAATGTCTTCAAACGTCTTCGAAAGTCTCGCGAATGCCTTCAAAAGCCTCTTGAACGTCGTCGAGGTCCTCGAAATGTCTTCGATTATCTCTCAAGCGTTTTTGAACCCCGCACGTATGTCTTCGAAAATCTCTTGAACGTCTTCGAAACTCTCATGAATGTCTTCAAACGTCTAATAAACGTTTTCTAAAGGCTCTTGAACGCCTCCCGGACATCTTCAAGCGTCTCATGAACGTCCTAGAAAGTCCCTTGAACTTCTTTGTACCCCTCATGAATGTCTTCAAACGTATTATGAATGTTTTCGAACGTCTCGGGAATGTCTTTAAATGTCTTATGAATGTCTTCGGAAGAATCTTGAACATCTCACGAAGGACTCTCGGAAATCTTCAAACACCTCGAAGTGTTCGATTTTTGTGTATCCCATACAAAAAAAAATGGGTTTCACATTCGAAAGAAATATTTTATTCGGTTGCAGAATTCAATATCCGATGATTCTGACATAATAAAGTACGGGGTGAGGAGAATAAAAAAGTACATCATGTCACATTTTCTTTTATTTGCACGAATCTTTATGATTCAGCCACCAATTGTAGATTTTAAATACATTTTGTAAGGCGCAATTGTTTTTATGCTTTTCACATCGTAGAGTAGAACTTCTATCTAATTTACTTGACGCATCCATATCGTCCAATTCTATATTCAACGACTCAATAACTAGCTCATTTTTCATATTTAGTATATCAGCTAGCCATTCTCGTTTTTCATTACCCTTAACATATACGATAGAACACATGTCGTCTTCCGTTGAACCTTCAACTGCGGCCGTTATTAAATCTTCGGCCATGCTATATGGAACGTTTCCATAGGCCCACTTGAGACCATGATGATTGCGAATCAACCATGATGCTTCGTATCTCTCAGATTTTGTGAGAAGTCTCCATGGTATGGGACTCGCGAAAATGTAATGGGAGAGTACGCATCCCGGTCTCAGAATTGCTACTTCCTTCACGATAAAGTTCCTTCCAACAATGAATCCTTGAAGATCGACAAAGGTGGGCACAGTCATAATGAATATGTTTTAGCGTGATCTAGTCGATGACAAGATCCAATCATGACTGACGGTGATATTTGAGAAACTCATGTTTAAACTATTCATTCATTTAGGCGAGGGAGTATTTTGCGGATCTATAGAATTTTATAAATAGTGTCGGTCATTGGACAATATGCAACAACGCGATCGTGTACGATTGAAACAATATGCAGTTGTATTCGATGGTGAATCTTCCTTGCATTCGAACTCTATTCACGCATCTACGGTAGCATTTGTTCACAGGCTCGATCTGATGCAATCAATCATTAACCGTGAGAGGGCCGAATTTTTTTTGTCGAAGTGCGAATTCGAGTCATCGTCTGGATAGAATTCCGAATTGAGATAAAGTTTAACTCTGGTGAGTTTGCAGTCGACAAATAATGTAATGTCATTTGCCATAGAATTCTTTTCACCAGTCTATGACGCAAAAATGACATATTTTGGTTTGTCTAGCTGGGATGGCAGCTTGTACGATCTATAAATATTTCGTTGTGCTTTGTAGCAGTGGATACTCGTATAGACCCCAAATGCGAAAACACAAACTCAAGTATTGCCTACTTTCCAATATTCAAAGTAATGACAATTTATTTGTCATTTAATATTATGTGGAGCATATGCCATTGTATCTTGAGTAATTCAACTTCCACCTCTTCTGATGGATGATGACTGAATACACAATAATTGTCATTGGGCCAACGTATTAGAATTATCTCACGACGAGCATTGATTGTCGCAGAAAATGTATTATATGCACAGCGCTAGTTTTTCTAGTTCTTCAACAAATCATGATATGGAATCAGCGCTGTGCTGTGATTGATACTATGGTAGAGATTCGTCATATGGACAAAACGTGTAATAGTCAATAATAAATACTCCATGCTATTGATACATGTCCTTTGCCACGTTCTTCTCATCAGTCTTTCCACACCTTCATCTACTCTGTCATTAGTTTTAAGAAACATAAACACTCCATATAGGCCTTTACAATGGAGCCACTTATGGGTTGTCCGATGGTAGTCGGATGGTCCATTTCTTTTCTGCTGAACAATCGATCTTATGTGATTGCAATTTGCCATCTGATCTAAAGTAATGCAATCACCTGCGAAATAGTGGATTGTTGTTCAATTCGTCTAGCACATATAACAATATAGTAATTATGTTGACTTCACACACCGATCGCATTCATATATCCTTATGGCTGTTACTGTTCAGTTGTGTGCTCAGGAGACTCGACAGGTTCTCGATCCATGCCAAATATCATACATTATTGTCCTTAGTACCTTGTATGCACAGCAAATTAATATGCTTTTCCTTCTGACATTGAGTGATGCGTATCGGAACAATGTATTTTTTTGTGGTATACACAGTGATGAATCGATTGCTTGAAGCTCAATTTTTTTATCTGCTGTCTCTGGGAATCTAATGTTCAGTAGATTCAATACCGTTAAACAATGTGCGTAAGATGCCTGCTCACTGTTTCGTTCAGCTGGGTATAAAGCTGTGACAGCCGCCCATGCGCAACGTATATTATCTTTTGATTGTACATGAATTGCAGCCCTTATAATCATTATCTCCCACGGCAATAAGATATATCATTCAATGCGGATTGGATTATACTTAGTTACATTTATTGGAGATTCCGTATTTGTCGTAAAGCTCAGCCACTGTCACGGTATTTAATTTCATCGAGCAGGGGTTGAAGTATGGACCATTTCGCGTTCAACTCAATCTCTCGCCATATTAACCCATCATCGCTGTCTCCTGTTCGCATGTGTATAAAATGTCTGTGCGTGGAATTCTTCAATCCTTCCACATGCGATATTTGGGCTATCAATGACTGTTGACGTTCAGTTGATAATCGTGGGCGCTTAATTCGGCTTTGCGTTTTCAGTACTTCGACGACCCCATCAATCCGTTGCTCCCACGTAGCAAAGTCTTCGACTGAACTTTCGACGTATCTTGCAAGGAGCTCCTACCATCTATGTGATGAGATTCAAAAAATGCACATGGCTATCAAGATTCACGGATCCCGCAACACAGCTCATCGACTTGGCGACTCTGGACTGTCCATCGCTGCAGAAGTTGCCGAAAGTCACCAAATCCAAATGCCCGCATCATTCCTCCAACACGAAATACAATTGCGCCCATGCAAATGTGAAATCACTGAAAAGCTGGTTGAGTGTATACGATGCGTTGTGTGAGCGAGGTTTTTTTTTTTGAAAAATGAATAAAAACATTTCGATCAAAATATATGTTATTTGTATACTTTATTCTACGACGAAAATAGTTTGAACTTCTTCTCCTCTTACACTTCAAGAAAACAGTTTTTTTCCATACATTTTTACATAGTCAACACATAAAACGTAGAAAACGGAGACGAGACGACTGTGATGCCGACGGTTGTTCCACTCAACGATGCTGCCCCCACGTATTTGCTCTTTTCCACCATGCTCAGAGATGATGGAACTTCACGCTGTTGTATTTTCCACAACTGCATGTAGAGTTGACCATTTGCGCACCAGTTACAGCATACTTTCGATGATGTGGACAGCTGTTCGGCGATGGTGTTCCAAAGAATTTCGTCTTTGTCCACCATGGTGTGCTCAGAGTCGGAAGAAGTCGACGCTATTGTATTTTCCACCTTTGTATGTCATCCAGAGATGATGATCACGAGCCGCTTGCTGCATACGCTCGAACGTTTCCAAATCGACGTCGAAGGCCTTCACAAGTCGTGCTGGTAAGAAGACGGTGAACTCATCTGCGATGTCCGCGATGTAGCGTTTCCCAAACTTGGTTTGCACGGCCCGCATGTCGGAGATTCGATGATCCGAGTGAATGCGGAGTTCTGATAGCTTCTTCGTAGGAAGGATTTCCGCCATCCGGCTGACTTTGTTGAACCTCGTGAAATCCATTTTTCCCCGCACTTTCAATGTTCCTAAGTGGTGCACGGTCGAAGCCTGAACAGGTCTTTATCCATAGATCTCCGAAAGTTTATAGTTTTTCAACATAAACATCCCGTTATGATATATGCTGTGAATAGCGGAGCAATAAAAAAAAATTCTAATAGCTTGGAGGGTGCTGTTAACGACGAAAAAATCCTTACCCATGGGGCTAACTTGGCCAGACCTGCATGATCTCAAATGTCGGCATCAAGGTTTGACGTTGCACTCTGTGTACATATTATCATTCAGAGATGAAAAACTAAAGCCCTGCAAAATGGAAATGCATTTTTTCCCCAGATCACTGTCTTCGTCGCATGCTGTCGTAAAATTTTATGGGTTTTCAAGTGTGGACCTATGGAATGATGCGGCCCGAGCTGCACATGCAAAGCGATAGGGTATGACGGTCCCTGGCGCCCGACGTAAGAAAAAAAAGAGTCGTAAAATTTGAGACTTTCGGACGAGGTGGTTGAAACGTTGCAGTGTATAACAGTGTCTCGGACATGAGCCTCCGTCCAGATAGTTGAAAAAAAGAACATCTGGATAAATTCATCCACTTTATCTTAGCCCTCTACGTAATTTCTCAAGAGACGTTTTTTTTTCGTATTTCGCCTTTGTTCACGTGCGAAAGCGCTTTCCATCTCTCGTACTATGTTAAAAAATCGAACAGCAGATAGGCATCCCCACCATACTAGAAAAAACCTATAGGGATTCGAAAATATGCACTTCCCCAAAAGGGCATTTGGGGCAGCAGTTTTCATCTTTATAGTCTCCAACCTCCGGAGAGTGCACTTTTTGAGTGTCCATCGACAAGATAGCGTGAGAAAGATTAAAAATGGCTGAAGAAATCGTGATTTCGGATAGTGAAGACGAAATGATCGTGGTTGACGATGTATATTTAACTGAATATCACTATTATGATAGTGACGTCGTTGAAATCAATGATGGTGGTGAGCGCCGCATGGACGTCAACAATGGACTTGCCGAACCGGACGATTATGATGAGCCCGAGGACATCGTTATTGAAGATGAAGAGCCTGAGGTCATCGCCATTGAGGACGACGTCGACGACGACGCTACCGATGAAGATGATGATGATCATGTCGACAACGCCAACGATGACGACAACGACGATCAAGTCATCTCGAATGACTCGGATTATGCCAGTGATAGTGTTGATGGTGAACACTATGAATACTCGGAACGCTATTTAAATCGAGTGGCCATAAATAGTTTCAACGATATGGACAAAGTTTGCGTGCACCATCTGTTTTATGAAGGCGTGCACATCGATATTTCGCTGTGCATATCGTGTTTCGCCAATGCAGGAGGCGTCTTTACGGAAACGCGTGAGGACCGCGTCCACACCGTTGAAATACTAAAATTCATTGAGGGCAAATATTGCAAGGACTGCAGAGAGCCATTATTCCAAGCGATGCCGAAATCCGCGTGCTTGAGATGCACGGGATCAAAAATCATTGTGAGTGTTGTGAATTGAATCATAAGAATGAAATAAGGTTATGTAAAAAAAAAAAAAAAATGTGTTTTCTTGTTTGTTTCAGTTTGGTGACACGGGTTGTGAATAAAGACTCATTTTGTATCGCATGCGCGAACACACACACACACACACACACACACACACACACAATTAAAAATAAAAAGTGATTGTTATAATAACAAAAAGTGTATGTTTCATTGACTCTCTCCCTTCTCTCGCGTGTTAGATCCTTTTCCCCCAATCTCGGCGACCAGTAAACTAGCCTCCCCACTCTCTAACACCCCCCCCCCTCCGCCACCACCCCGCACTCGGCTGCCGCATGCAAGACCCCCCCCCTCCTCCGCCACACACACACACACACACACACACACACACACACACACACACACGCGCGCGCACGCGCGCGCACACATTTGACTAAATTTTTTTTTTGTATATATAAACCCCTGTGAATAGTCTAGACAAAAATGCTCTGCTTACATCTACAATGTTGATAATGAATTATCAGATTTTATGGGTTTTCAAGGACCTGCGACTCTATGATGCCCCCTCCCCTACAGAGTCAATAGCGGCTTCCTTTTCTCGCCCGCGGGTCCAGCTATCGCCTGGAAGACATCGTCACCAAAAACTAGCCTCCCCACTCTCTAACAGCCCTCCCCCTCGCCGCCACAACCCCGCACTCAGCTGCCGCATGCAGGATGCCCCCCCCCCCCTCCCCGCCGCCATGCATACCCCGGTTTCCCCGCGTTCACGCCCCCGCCCCGCTCCCCCCTGAGATCCCGGAGTTAGAAATGCTGTAGCTACTCTACTGTTGCGTTAAATCCTTCGATAATGAAGGTTTTTGTCTTTCTCTTTCGTCAAATTTGGAATCCTTGTCGATTACCACCGGAAACGAGAATGAAGATATTGACTCTTTTGTTAGTGAGTTCACTTATACCATATGTTCAACTTTCGATTATTACGCACCTCCGCGATTGTTGCGAGTTCATAAGCCTCCGGCACCGTAGCTTTCAGCCGAACTAAAATCCATGATAAAGGAGCGCACCTACCTTTATTAGCGTGCGAGGCGCACCGGCCGCCGAACTGATTGCGATGTATTTCGCCTTTTTCGAAACAGGGTGACTGTCGAGCTTAGACGGGCACGCTAACACTACATTAGTTACCAACTACTTGTTATTACCGAGCCCGCTCGTCTGCGGAAGGACTTGGCTTCCCTTGGGCTAGTCAAACAAAGTTATGCGAGCCCGCTTATATTTTTTAAGGCCGAAGAGCTAAATACATTCTATGCGTCCGTATCTGGCGGTGGTGCTGGTCTCTCTCGTGATCTCTTTCTGTCAACTCTTTCCGCTATACCTTCTCCTACCGTATCATTCTCTCTGACTACGCTCACTGTAGATACTGTCTCCAAATTCATTTCATCTCTTTCTTCCTCCTCCCTTGCCTCTGGACCCGATAGTATCTCTCCCTTTTGTCTCAAGAAAGCCTTGCCGTCCGTATGCCCCATTCTCTCAGTCGTATTTAACCAATCTATCCGTCTCTCTTATTTTCCTACCCAATGGAAGCGAGCCATCATCCGTTCACTATCTAAAACTAGGTCGCCCGCCTCTCCTGCTGATACTAGGCCAATCGCAAACCTACCGGACGTGTCGAAGGTCTTCGAGCGAATAGTGCATCAACAGGTCTCAAGTTTCATAGCTGAACACAATATTTTGGATCCTCGTCAGTCCGGTTTCAGAACGGCATTCAGCACCCAAACAGCCGTACTCCGAGTGACCGATGATATGCGCCGTGCCATCGACCAGTCAATGCTCACGATTCTTGTACTGTTCGACTTTAGCAAGGCCTTCGACACCCTCTCGCACATCAGCTTCTTGACCAAGTTAAAAACCATTGGATTCTCCGACGCGACCCTCACGTGGTTCTATTCTTACCTCACTGGAAGATCTCAGGCAGTTCTCGACTCAGAGGGGAAGTGCTCTTCATGGCTATCGACTACGATGGGTGTCCCTCAGGGCTCGGTCCTTGGACCGCTGCTATTCACCCTCTTCCTGAACAACATCGGCGCTGGTCTCAGATATATAAGCAGGATGATCTTCGCGGATTACACGCAAATTTACTTGCATTGCCGTCCTTCGGAGATCAACTCCGCTATAGCTATGATGTCTCACGATGCTGGTGTGATTTGCGAATTTACACGTTCAAACGGTCTTTCTGTTAATGCGACCAAGACCAGGGCCGTTCTTCTAGGGAGTAATGCATATATTCGTAAGATTGACCTCGAGATCTGCCCGAGGGTTCAGGTCGATGGTGTTGCTCTGGCGTTCTCAGGTGAGGCTTGCAATTTGGGGGTATTCATGTGCTCAAATCTGTCGTGGCGCAGGCACATCTCGTTCATTACTCAGAAGGTGCATATGACGATCTTCAAATTTAAGCATCATAAAAACTCTCTCTCTCAGTCTCTCAAGGCGAAATTAATATCAACTCGCATCATGCCGCACTTCGACTACTGTTGCCTGGTTTATGACGATTTGACGGCGGAGCTAAACGCGAAACTACAAAGGTTGCTTAACTTGTGCATTCGGTTCATCTTCGATTTGCGTCGTGATGAACACGTCACCCCCTATCGTAACCGCCTATGCTGGCTTTCCGTCCTAAATCGACGTCGTTATTTCTTAGGTATTACATGTTATTGTGTACTTTTCATGAACGTTCCTGCCTATCTGTCTGCATGACCCGGTCGACCGTCGCTCCGCTCATAGATCGTCCTCGTTGTATGCCTTCCGCATTCCCGTTCATCGAACCTCGACATTCCACAACTCCTTTTCCCTGTCTGGTATGTATTTCTGGCAATCTCTACATCCACCGATCGCTACATCCGAGTCCCTCCCTATTTTTAAAAGTAGATTATTCGAGCACTTACTAACCAGTGAGCGCCTCCTTCTTTCCTCGGCGTGATTAGAGATCTGAAGCCAGCTGGGCCCGGCAGCACCGCCATCAACATTATTATGATACTCAAATTCGCGCTGCTACTGTGA
>CATODD010000076.1:0-27500 GCA_951751655.1 Ophion costatus | reverse complement strand
GCAAGGTCTGGGCTATAAGGCGGGTGAGCCAGAATTTCCCACCCGCTATTTTCCAAGTAGTTTTTAACCACAATAGCAACGTGAGGCCGAGCGTTGTCATGTTCAAAGATTATGTACTCGTGTCTGGGCGCATGTTCTGGACGGTTTTCGGCTATAGCTCGCTTTAAGGATGTTGAGTCCCCATGAAACATGTTAATGTTAATTGTTCAACAAATAGCTTCTTAATCGTCATGAAATTTTTACACGACCTCCTGAATACTTCATGTAAAAACATACCAAATTTTCAGAATTCTATCATCATTACTTCAACCTCCTTAAGGGTTGAAATAAAAAATGATAAGAAAGTTCTGAAAATTTGGTATGTTTTTGTATGAAGTATTTAGGAGGTCGTGTTAAAATTCCACGACGATTAGGAAGCTCGGTATTAAAAAATTAACATTTTGTCAAGAACAATTTTTAAAAGAAATAAAAAAAAATTTATCAATAAACTTCGTTTTGTTTCCGTTGCTTTCAGTATATTGTAGATATTATAAAATTGAGAGGTCAAAAAAAAACTTATTGCAAAGTTACATCAGTTTCCATAAAACAACATTTAATTTGTGAATGTTAATTGTTCAATAACAAGCTTCCTAATTGTCGTGAAATTTTTACACGACCTCTGAAATACTTCATACAAAAAGATACCAAATTTTCAGAATTTTATCATCATTTGCGATTTGGGACTCAACATCCTTAAGCGGATCAATTGTTGCCTGTAGAAGTCTCCCGTGAAACTTTCACAAGCATTCGGTGGGCTTCGGCTGCACATTTCTTCCAATTGAAACAGAAAATCAACACTTACCGCAAATGATGCTTATTTGGGACGAAATTCGACATTTTCACCACGGTAAAAATTAGACCCGATGCGCAAAACTCGAAGGTCTGTAAACGATATTTGATTAAGAGATGTTGATACTTCACGATTCAGCAAAAATCAGCTGTTGCCGTCAACCATTTATCGCACCTAGAGCCATCTTTTGAAAGCGGACCGAACTAAGTTATACACCTAATATTTCGAAAGGGTATTTATTAAGTGTAATAAATTTTATATCAATATCTATAATATAAACCTATCAAAGAAATTCATGAAAATAGCCCTTTTTTAGGGTCTAAAGTAAAAAGATCCCTTACGTTCCTCTTGTGAGTCCTTGTTAACCGGTTGAGCAGCGTGCGACTTAGAGTGTCGTACCGAAATCGCACGGTGAGGGACGATGGAAAGATGCAAAGGACCGAGCCCTTTGGTGTCCGTGCCATCTCAAAAAGAGCGCAGAAAGGGACAGAGAGAGAGAGAGAGAGAGAGAGAGAGAGAGAGAGAGAGAGAGAGAGAGAGAGAGAGAGAAAGAGAGAGGGAGGGAGGGAAAGAGATGTAAAAGATGTGGTTTTGAGGAAGAAGTGCGGGTGAAATTATTTTT
This sequence comes from Ophion costatus, assembly GCA_951751655.1. Classification (NCBI taxonomy): domain Eukaryota; kingdom Metazoa; phylum Arthropoda; class Insecta; order Hymenoptera; family Ichneumonidae; genus Ophion; species Ophion costatus. The sequence continues at coordinate 26,049 of CATODD010000076.1, read as the reverse complement.
ATTGATTCTCATAACATTTAATAGACAGGCGTCAAATCTTTTCGACGCTGTGGAGCACAATTTAGGACAAGAAACTCCCAATTACCCTAAGCCATGTGGTCTGGCCTTTTTTGGAAACTTGCTCAGCGTTGGTTCCTCACTCATTATCGACCGGTCGCGTTGTGCGACGCTGATCATACAAGGCACGAAACAATGCGATTCGTAGAGAAGGTTCGCGATATTTCGAAAGCCGCAATGAACAGTCCACTATGGTACCGCTCGCGAATTCGAGCTCAACATCCGATGGCTCTTCCGAGACACACTTTCCATTGGCGCAAACCTGAAAGATGCAATCGATGTCATAACTCGTGCAGCAAGTTCAAGGAAGATCATGTTTTCGACTCGAACCCGATATTTCCGATAGGTACATGCACACGCGTTTTGAGACCAACCCAAAATTGATCTTCACGTGGAACAAAGATTCAAAGAATCGTTCGAAGACAAAAGTATAATAATTCCCCAGGCCTGCATGGCGGAAAGTACTTACTTTCTCGTGTGCACATGGAGTACCGTCGTCAACTGGTCCTGTATTCTGTGAGTAGTACGAACCGTCATCTCGCAGCCGGGCACACCTAAGGCTCGAACAGAACAGCGTACCGGCATAACCGGTCTGAATCTGTCCAAAGGATATGATAATTGAAACGTGCTACACGGCTGATCCATGCGAATGTTACGAAGAAGCGTTGACATTTCGTTGCGGCCTTAGGCCACAGTAACGGGTACAAAATCATCTGCGAATTTAACAATTTTTTTCGTGTGAAAAAGTCATTCACTCATAACATTAATTACACATCTATTTAGTATGAATATCAAGCTGTTCGAATTTTTTTTTTCGATGTACAAAATGGCCGACTACTCGAAACTTCTCGAAACAGCTTTTTTCCAATTGGCGTGACAAATAACTTCAACAATTTTCACTCGATTTACTTCAAATTTAAATGTTTTGTTCCTAATTTCATTTCGCAGAGAAGTACGTGCGGAATTTCTGTTTAATCGAAAACTTTCCTATTTGAGCAGCTTATGAGCAGTTATAACGAAATTGCTCACTGAAAATGCATTTCTTAAGTTCAAATTCCTACAACTTTTGAATGAAACAATATTTTTTCAATTCCGTACGTACTTCTCCAGGTATTGTAATGTAGATTGACGAGAATTTTTGTTTTTTGTTCTACGTCAAAAATTGTGAGTGCTAAATGTCACGCCGCGGAGCGCTTAAAAAAAGATAACAAAAGAAAATGTTTGTAGTCCGCCATTTTGTACATCGAAAAAAAATAATATTTTCTAGCAGCTTGATATTCCCACTAAATAGATGTGTAATTAATTTTATGAGTGAATCACTTTTTCATGCGAAAAAATTGTTAAATTGGCACATGATTTTATACCCGTAACTGTGGCTTAATTACTTGCAGTAATGACGAAATTATATGTAAAGCGTACTCAAAACTTTAAACGCGTTTTACTCGGAACAGGATTTTCAAAATCGGTACCAGAAATATCTCCGCAACTACTGGACCGAGCGGGATCAAGCTTTGCACAATTATGCTTCACACAATATTCTATATAGTACTTATCGAGCCGTTTCTTCGATACCTAGCATAACTTTTTTTCATTATAAGTACTGAACAATTTACAGGCGAAAAAACGCCTGTTTTATTCCAGTGACTGTCATGATAAAAAAAAATTACATTTTTGATTTTCCGGCTCGATAAGGACTACTTTTTTCTCTATCTACTTTAAGAAACGAATTTTCTTTTTTTTTTATAAAAATGGCGGAGGCACGTCTGGTACCGCAAACGCTGTCAACAAAACACGCCCCAGGTGAACGACTGTCTCTTTTTTAGTTTGAAATTTTTACAACAAATTTTAACACAATGTAGATAAAATGACATACATTAAAATGTATATCATTGTTGTTCAATAAAATTCAGTTTTATAGACAAAACTTTTTTTAAACATAACCTTACTTTTAGCCATCTCAGGTGTATGTAAGCCCTTAAAAGGACACTTACTTTACAAGCTCCAGCGTAGTTAGCTCGCTCCTGGCACTGGTACCCGATGCCCCGGTCGACCACGAACTTGAACTTTCGTTTCTGTATTGAAAAATGTATATATATATATCGTGAGCAGACAAGTTTTCCGTATAATAATTTAAGTATCTTTCGTTGTCTTACTGGTTTTTCCTCATCCGTCGTACACATTACGGTAGTTAGAACCATGGTGCATGCCAGCAGATAACATGTGATACGAAACATCTCTGCTGGAACGGAATTAAAAAAAACTTATAGTGCTTTTGCACTAATTAGCAATATACCGTCAGCCGAGTTAACGAACCGTAAACTTTATGCAATTTTTTTTGGACTCGATACACGATGATATCATTGTACAGTCGGACCCCCCAATAAGAACGCCCGCAATAAGAACGCCTCCCCTCTTGCGCGCTCGAGCGCTTCCCCCACTCCGACTCGAAGCCCGAGCTCGTCATTTCGCGTGCGGGTTTCTGAATAAAAACGCCCAGCCTTGGGGAGCTTAGAAGAGTAATATGGGATAAATATTGTAATGCGCATTTCCGTTTGAAACCATTCTCCTTATACTACGATGAAATGTAGCAGTACAAAATGAAGTCAACACTTTTTTGTTAATCGAACGCACGCATTTTTCGAGACAATTATAAAGATTTTATTTCCATTTATGACAAGTAATGTCTGTATATTTGAAAATTGTCGTACAAAATAGCCAAAGATTCAGATAAATGATTAAAATTATTTTCGTTGGGTTGAGTCATTTTGATCCATGGGGCATTCAGCTGGAGGTGGGATATTTTCAAGGGAGCCGAATTCCTCCATTAAATATGAAGTCTCAGAGAAATGGAGTTTTTCAATGTCTTCTTTTTCCGTAGAATTAGTACGACTTCGCGGTACAGACTTCGTTTGGGTTTACAACAAACTATTTATCATAAACAACAGTCTATTTTTCGTTTTCTCTGTGACATCTTATATCGTTGGTGATCATCCAGTATTATTCAATTACGGATATGTATGAATAATATTGAAAAAAACTATTCATTAAGTAGAACAAATGCGACAGAGAACGTCTTGCGCTTGGGCTACAGGTTGAAACTCCTTCAAGCGGCCGTTCTTATTCAGGACCTTGCATGCCGAAGAGAAAGAGAGAGACAGAAAGAGTCAGCGAGCGCGGAGCGCGCGCCTGGTGGGGGTACTCTAAAACCTTCCCCTTTCGCTTTTGCAGGGGCTTTTGCGTTTTTACTTGGGGGGGGGGGGGGGGGGACTGTATTTGAGGGAACTTTGTTCCCTTGATAACATACCGTAAACGGGGCCACTTTGACATTTAGAGTAACTTTAACAGTTTTTGGGGCTATTTTGACAGAGCGCCAAAATACAGTTTAAATCTGTGCAATTGTTCATGCTGTTAAATACAGTGTAAATCTGTGTGCAAGTTGATTCTGTTCTCAATGATAAGTATAGACTGATTAAGTGCATATAATGGTACCTTAGGTACTTGATATTTTTATGTAAAATGTTTTCCAACGAGAGGACACCACTGTAACTGCCCATTTTCGAACGTTTTATTTGGAATTTTTTTTTTAAAGACAGGAATAAAATACATGGTCAAAAGAACTTTTAAGTTTTATAAGGTATATATTGAAGTATGTAAAAAAAAAATTATTTGCCAAGAGAATACAAAATGTATGCAACAGTAGAACCGTCGTAAACTTAATCCCGGAACTAAGAGTGAAATATTTTCGTTAGTTATATTAGTTTTAGCAGTCAAGCACGGCGGAAATTGGAGAATAATTTTTAAAAAATATAGAGACGAGCTTGAAAAAACGTTCTTTTTTTATACCATCAATTTCATATAAAAAATGATATCATTTTCATAATTTTCAATTAATCTAAAAAAAAGCGCTCGTACTTGACTGGTAAAGCAATCTGAAAAGCTACAGTTAAAATGCCAAGCCAATTGTACGAAAATTGTTCGAGTTCCGCTCGAACTGCGTGCCGCTTTCAAAAACATGGTAAGCATTGAAAATAAAAATTTACATGAAAAAAATTGAATGTATGCTTAATAACATACCTTCTCTCCAAATTCCAAATAAATTATGCAGTTCACAAAAAAAATCGGTAAAAACGACCTTTTTGCGGTCTGTCACAGTGATGTCCTCCCTCGACAAGGATGACAATTTGATTGTAGGCATACAATCGTTGTTTTTCATTTAATTCCATGTATAATGCATAAAATATCATTTTTGTATCAAACTGATGCCAAAGTAACCCTCAGTCTTTGACTTAAGTTGCATTTGAATGCTCTGTCAAAGAAACCTCACCCTCGGGGTTACGGTAAATCTTTAAAAAATATATATACAGGGTCGACCATTTAACGTAACCATCCCAAATAACTCCGTTGCCATTAGAGTGGCGAAAAAATGTGAGAAGGTAATTTTATTGATTTCGAAGGGCTGATACAGTGGTGGAAAATTCTTTTCGGTCAAGGTCATTGTTTTTGCGGTCTCAAGGTCATCGAGGGTTCGTCAAATGGGGACATATTTTTTTTAATTATTAATACCTTATAGCTGATATTTAGAGGAACCCAACGACCTATGATATCGTAGCCTTGAAATGATTTTTTTACTAAAATATATTGGGTTTGTTGGGCCTGTATGGATTTCTTGGATTTGTTTGGGTTTGTTTTAGTCACTGTAAAGGCAACGGAGATATTAAGGGTGGTCGCATTAAATGGCCCACCCTGTATATAGAATTGTGAGGGAGTAGTGTGGCTTGACTTTCGTAAACATTTGATAGCCAAAGGACACATTGTTCTATTGGAGCAAAAAAAGTTGGAATTTAGGATGTTAAAAAAAATTAACTACAAAAAACTTCCAAAACCTGTTCAAAGTAGTTCCGCTTTACGGGACGTATTCATGCTAATCAGTGCTTGTTTCGTCGCAGATATTCCAATTTTTTTTCAATTTCTCCTTATAGGAGCCGGTCACTTCATCCTATATTGCCACTCCTCTTTTTTGTAAACTCCCGGTCACAACGAAACAAAATATAATATAGTAAAAACGTATCACACGATTTGTTTCGTCAGCTTTTTTATATGAGTTCATCCCCGGATGATTCATGCCGACGAGAGAAAAAGAGAAAACAGAAATGAGATCCCGGAGATACAAAAATGTTCAAAAAGGGGGAAAAAAATCCAACGCGAGGCCACAAAACGTTCCCACCACGATAGTCAAGAGTTCTGAGACAGGAGAGAGCATAAGCTGCCCCGTCGAACAACAATAATCGAGAATTCTTATATAGTGGAAAGCGTCACATGCGAGGCATTTCGACCGAGAGAGGCACAATGATCGAGAATTATCAGATAGTGGAAAACAATATGGTGCACACCGTCATCCACGAGAAACGCACACCGAGTGGCTCGACGCGGCATTCATAACACTCACAATCAGTGGTTTTGAAAGATAGAGAGAAACAGAAAGATTTAATCTGCTCTGCGGGAAGAATCCAGCACGAAACTTTGCTAAACTTGATTGACGAACTTGGCAAGAACAACAAAAACGGGCCGATACGCAGTGTAATAACATATCGATGGACAAATATAAAGAAAAGGGGCATCCGGTGGAGACCAGGTAAGAAGGACCGAAAAAATACCCTTTTGTAAAGAACTGTCCTATACCGAAAGAACCAGAGCATAATCCGGAAATAAATACCACAATGACTGACAAGGAACATCCCTCAGGTGTCCGCCTCCGATTTTCTTGAAACTCATATGTGATAGAGCATCAAAAACTTTGAGACACGTATTTTTTTTTATCTGCGGAAAAACGGATTTAAGCGGGGAAGCCGCCCCTCAAAGAAAGGCGTGTCGAAGGGTAATTTTGCAGTTTCACCCAGAAGCAATCCACCGATCTGAATAAAACAAAAACGAAAATTCTTCTAATGAAAAGCGATGAAAAGTCCACTATGAAAATTTTAAGGAAAAACACGAATGTTCGGTTTTCGATTTTTTTTCGCAAAATATATTATCACTTTAACATTTTTTACCGCAAGTCTCATCATGGTACGATCATTCTTTCTATTTTTTTTTTAATCAACAAGTTTTCATTCATGCCTTTCTCAAAGCTTTCATATTGGAAGAAAGTAGAAAGAAAACTGTTATCACTATGGATCTTGCGGCGAAAAAAACGCTAAACGTATCATATTTTTTACGAAGAAGAAAATCGAAAATCAAAAACTTCGAACTTTGTAAAATTCGAGTTTTTTCCCAAAAAGCTAAAAAAAAATTAACGAAGATGGCGTTGAACATTTTTTTTATAAAGTGTATTTGAAAATAAAAAAAATGAAAAAGAAATCTTTTTTGTCAGATTTTCAGAAAATTATGAGCATTTGAAAAAAAACGTGGTTTTTTAAGTTAACGACATATTTCCGATTGTGCAGAAAGTCTCCGTTGGCCATAGAATAGAATTATTTTCGATCGTGTATAGAGTGCATGGAAAATATTCTGCGGACGAAATTCGAAATGGTAGGACAAGAGGTTCATTTGGCTCCACAGCATCTTCGTTTTTCGCCGCGTCGTACGATTCTCAACGATTTTACTGTCTCGATTTTTATTGCCACCGGATCTCTGCTAATTGGAGCCCCCTGGATGCTGGGATTTTCATCTTCGAATTTTTTTCTCCTTCTTTTCCTCTCTTTTCGTTAGCCCGGCCAGGGATGCGCTCTCGCCCGTGGAGACACGATTCTCCGTGTGCCCGGTCTCAAGTTTCGGTGGCACCATGCTCGCAAACACGTGCCTTGACCCCCGAGTATGATTTTTAATTATCCACACGGAGCATGCCCGTACTCTGTCTCTCCGCGCGGTGGATAAGAGCCATAAATACACTCGTACACGTGTGTGTATGCTCGCGGTCGACGCGTCCAGTCTCACAGTGTCCGAGCAATGTAAATCAATCGATACGCGGGCTCAGTTGTATCTTGCGAAATAACGAGGCAACCGCGGAGAAAACATTCTTTCTGTTCTCCATAAATACACCGGTAATATTTTTCTCCCCGCAGACCGTAAGAACGATAACTCGCTATCAGTGAAAGCGATGCTATTGAATCGTTGATCTTTTTTATGCAGAATAATTGTTAATTTTTTATCATTATACGAAAGTGATACTATCGGAAAAAAGGCCTTGAATTTTCGTCTTTGGAAAAAGTCGTTTTTTCCAATTTTTTTTTGCCTACTAAATTATTTATTTGGGATTTTGGAAAATGGCATCTTATTAAGCATATATTGAACTTAATTCGTGTGGATTGTTGTTAAATAAAATAGAAAATTACCAACGTTGTTGAGGTATAATAAAGCATCGGTAGAAAAAATGTGGTCCAACGGCCGAAACGATAACTCGACAATGGTCGGTCTGAAATATCAAAATACAAAAGTTTTATAATCTATATAAATGTAGTTCTCGTTGTACTCAGCTGTTTTTTTCGAAAAGAAAATATTTCACGAAATAGCGGTTGTTAAAAAAAAGTGTAATTTTGGCGAAAAACTTACTTAAATTCCGGAGCTTGAAAAATAATAAATTTCGAAAGAAAAAAACGGGTGTGTACAGTGATAGCTACAGCAAATACGAAAATGTTCGTTTTTTCTAAATTGAAAATCGGACTTAATTAAATCTACAGACATGATTCCGGCCACGTCGAGAAAAACGCGATTTCAAGTTTTCGTATACGGTAATCGCTGCGCTACGATGAGGTTGAAGTTTGCATTGTTGGAATGCAACGAAAATTCTTCTTGATTTTTCTCTTATTTCCTTTTATTGTTATTGAAAATACTTTTTTGCAGGCTTTGGTTTTTAGTTTTCATTAAGGATTGTCAAAAATCTTTTCTTGACATTCGTAGCCAAAATGAGCAGTAACAATTTGGGAATAGGAAAAAAAATACATTCGTTCTGCATTTCAACGATGCAAACTTCAATACCATTGACTACCTGCTCCCCCTAAATCACCTTAGCTTGATAAATTACCTATATTTCAACTTGAATTATTTCCACAAATTCTCGACCATGAGAAAATACAATGAAAATCGATTCTTCTCCCATCAGTATTGTCCCGCCTTATTCCCAATCCATCGAAACATAATCACACTCCCGATTCTCTAGGAATCACGAGTTACGTCCCATATCATATTTTGCTGCAAAAAATTGTTCTTCTCGAAATATTGTTCGCTTAAAAAAATGATCCTGGTTGAAAAAAAGATATCGCTTCCTTTGAAAAATGGTTCTGCTCCAAAAAAACAAAATATTATTGACTTGAGATTATGATTCTGCTGTTAAGGTTTTCGGCCACTCGAGGATTTTCCAAAAATCGATTTTTTTTTGTTAAAAAGGTACCTCAGTACCTATAAAATTATATTCCAAAAGATTATGCGTGTAAAAATCTCTAAGTACTAGGTTTTCGAAAATTTTTGGAGATCAAAGAAATTAAAACAATATTAATGTCGTGTCTTTCTACTAACTTTAAACGCGCTTATCACAAAACTACATTTTTTAAGTCGGGCGGACCCCTAACTCAAACAAATTTCAACCGATTCACTTGAAATTTTAACTGTATATTTAGAACTACATTTACTAAGGCACTACGTAGGATTTTTAAATCATATTGCATAGTTTCTTTTTATAAACAATTTTCTGGCGTTTTTCTCGTGGCATTTTATACTTTTTGTTTAAGAAATGCGTCATTTTTACAAAAAACAACATATCAAAAAAATCCCGCGTACTTCTACAGCTATTATTATATATAATTTTAAAAAACTTTAGTGTCTCATCATAACTCGAAAATTATAGGAGCTGTTATTATAGGAGAAATGAAGGCGTCATGGGAAAAACGCTGCACAGTCGCTATGTTGACATGTATCGCTGTAAAAAAAAACAATTTTGTATAGTCAATTACGTCTATAATAAAATCCCTATTTTGGCATTTCGATCTATTCTATAGTTTCGCTGGAAAAAATCATAAAATGCTCGCTCTGGAGTCTAGAGTGGCCTATGGCCTTAACCCCTTCGTTGGCATTGACGCAATAGTGCGACATATAATTCCGTGCCCTGTGTGGCATTGACGCAATAGTGCGTCAACTTTTATTTCCCTATTTAACTTGCTCTGATTTGAAATCGGAGCCTCACTCGGGGGTTTTTGGACTCGCTGAATCCGAATTTGAAGTCCAAATTTGGAAATGTGAAATGGCGGCGCCAATATGGCGGACAAAAATCAAAAGCTTTACTCGATTTAGATTAAAATTAGTACTCCGGGATTTTTGAGGTCGCTATTACGAATCTGAACTTTAAATTTGAAAATTCAAAATGACGGCGCTAGAATGGCTGACCGAAATTGAAAATTTTACTCGATTTAGATAAAAATTGGTACACTGGGAATTTCGAGGTCGCTTATTACGAATCTGAACGCAAAATTCAAAAATGTTTAATGGCGGATCTAATATTTTTCGGGGTTTTCGGGGACACTGAGTGCGATGCTGAACTAAAAATGAAGGAATTTTTCATCGTGAATTCAATAACATGGAGCATAATACAATAAATAGGTGGAAGTATATGAACCTTGAGTACCGAGTTTCATCTAAATCAATCTGTATTATTTGTATTTTCATTCGCCACAATTGTTCGTCATTTTGAATTCCTGAATTATGAGTTCAGATTCGTAATCAGCTCAAAAACCTCAAAAAACCCAAAGTACAAGATTTCAGGATAAAAAAAATTTCCTGCCATTTTGGGCACTTTTTTCGAATTCTCTCTGCCAACGAAGGAGTTAAGGGGCCATGAAATTAACTATTCTTTTCCTTTTACCATTCAGCTGTCATGTGTGTTAAATAAATAAATAAATATAAAGGACTGGCTAAAAAAAGTGCAGGTCGGAACCGACTCTTTTGTGTGCCGAGTGTGCATTTATTTTTGCATCAAACGACTGTGACAAAAGGTCGTATGTGCGTGAGTGAGTCTTACGGCGGTAAAAGAGGTTCGTGCCTCATTGCATGTGTACGGAACAGCCGCGCGGTATACGCTCACGCTTAAAGAGTTTGTTTGAACAGCCGATATACGAGTGGTCGTGCTTTATGGCCCTCGCTATTAATAGTCTTAGTGTCGTTTGGTATAGTTGCTTTGGCCGCTAATACGCGCTTGGCCCCTCTCCCTGTATACGCCCATGTTCATATACATGTATATGTCACTGCAAAGGAGGCATTAACTTTCTTCGAGATTAGCCGCGAGTGGCACACGCAACGTGGCGAAAAACGAGCGAAAAGGTGAGACAGCAGCGCGGCCGGCAAACGTTGAATAATATCCAAGACTGAGATAGAAGACTCGTGCCATGCGTATGGATAAGACGGAGTTATCGGCCTCTCGAGAAAAGCCGAACATTTTTGGAACCTTTTTTTTGGCATTCCTTTGCAATTGGACTTGTCAGGATTGTTTATGCATGCGAATGGATCAGTGAGGTTTGCTATAATATTTATTCTCTTGTTTCTCTGAAAATGATGGCACGCACCTACACAGGTAACTTGCGACTATGCTCGGACGTCGATTTTTCTCGTGGGTCAGTCCACCCTTCTGCCATCGTTTTCCCTCGGGCCCGCCGAGTCTCGACTCATTCGGTCATTCTTATCGCCTTGCCGGCGAGGCTTCTCGCGTTACTCTTAATTGCAAGCTCGAACGTTGCAACCCTCGCAGGTGCACACCGACAACCCCTAAATTTTCAGCGCCGAGAACGAACCGATCAACCCGACGGCCGTTTGCGAATGGGGAATGACGAAAAAAAGGAAGCTTCAGCGTGAATTTAAAGGTGTGGCAAGGGAGATTCGAATCTTTCGACAGATTTGCGATCTCTTGCTGCAAAACGTGGTGAGAGAGAGAGAAGGGGGAGAGAGCGAGAGAGAGCGCAAAAAAAGTTCATCCCAATATCTTGCGGAGACGATCAAGAGTTGTTTATGAGATCTGTGGAATCGTAAATATATATATAGGGTGATTAAAAAAATCGATTCTTTTCCCAACGGAAAATTGAAGTATGTTAAGAAAAAGAAAGTTTTGCAAAATTTGAGGGTTCTGAACAACTTTTTAGTTAGTGCTCCAACGCCTTTTTCATGGTTTTTTTTTCATTATTATCGGAGTATTAATGTTTTTATCTCGATGCAGAAAATGTTAGTGCGTGATCCCATGTAAGTCTTGATTTAATTTTTTCCGTAACAATAAACAATTTTTATTAAAATACTTTTTTTTACCATAAACTACTTGTATTTGCAGATTAAAAATCAATATATCTAATTCGGTTGCGAACATTATATCAACCATTTGATGAACAAGAACACGGGGTTTACATCACTGAACATCTAACAAGTATGCCCGTTTTTTTTGGAGTAATATGTTGTTTTAGAGTAAGAAAACGAATGTAGAAGAAAAATTGACGAAAGATCGAAAAAAAAATTCAAAGTCGGTTGAGCATTACCTAAAAAAATGTTTAGACCTTTCATATTTTGTATAAATTACTTTTTCATAACGTAACAACATTTTCCGTTGAGTAACGCGAAAATCAATTTTTTGTTTTTTCCTAACCACCCTAATACATATGAGTATATAAATAAATATGCATCGAATATACGTGTAGAATAAAAGAGATCTATTTTCGCAAGACTTTATATCGAGCGCGTAGTAAATATACGGGCCGTATATACAGCTACACCATACTATTACTTTTCTCGTGAGCTTTGCCGGTTGATATTGTGTGCCATTAGCATATCGGATAGGTATACGGCGCGGATATACGACCTTTAAATTTAAATCCACCCTGCCCTCCGCAACCCTGCCTAATATAACGCTAAAGGTGAGAAAACACCCTTCGATATTAAAAGTTGCGTGGCTTACAGATATTATGAGGGAGGTGTATGTATGCACGCGGGGAGGCCTCGGCGGCAGAAGCACCAAACGTCAATCGTATACGTACACACAAACACACACGCGTGAAGAAACTACCTCTCGCTTTTTCTTTTTTGTTACTTACCTTTATTTTTCTTTACGCCGTATCTCTCTCACACTCTCACTCCCTCTTTCCCTTTCACATGATTTTTGCGCAGTACCTTCGCGCCCCGATGTCGAAGGATTCCCGCTCTCATATTCCCCTTCCGTCTCCGTATCTATATTGTACACACTCTATCCTCCTACGACCCTTGACGCTCTCGTACTCACCCGGAACTTTGTGTACCTACTTTATACATACATATATATATATATATATATATATATATATATATATATATATATATATATATATATATATATATATAAACATGGCTGTAGTTGTAACTCAACCGTTTGCGTACGAATCGTGTCGTCCACATTTGCACATTTTACGTGCACAAAAGTGCTAAGAAGGGAACAAAGTTCGAGCGCGTGAGAGACACACACACAGAGAGAGAGAGAGAGAGAGAGAGAGAGAGAGAGAGAGAGAGAGAGAGAGAGAGAGAGAGAGAGACAGCGGCGAGGGAGTGAGAGGCAGAGAGGTTATTGCTCGGATTTGTCGCCGAAGCGATATACCCCGAGCCCCATACTGTTGAATAACTCGTACAATACACAGGCATATATACAGATACTCACATATCACACATTACGTGTGTAAAATATAGCGCTCGTGTCTCACAGCTCCGTACACGTATACATTTGCTATTGTGCGGAAGCATACATTTCCCCAATGGTATTTGCGCGCACCTACACCCGCTGCAAAATCGCAAAATGCACACGTACACTTTCGATCGATACGTATAGAACTGGCTACGTGAGGGTGTGTGTGTGTGTGTGTGTGTGTGTGTGTGTGTGTGTGTGTGTGTGTGTGTGTGTGTGTGTGTACACAACTAGCCGCGAAAGGTAATACAATCTCGTGCGACCGACAGTCGACGAGGGGTAATCATGCGGAAGCGTTCTCCACAGTACGGATAATTGAGTGGGGGTGGTTTCAACGATGTAATAAGTATTGTAACACGAAGCATCGCGGCCGAGCTCTACAGCCAACGAGGAAGACCCTAATCCATTTCACCCCGGAGCTTCGTGCTCGTCCGGCAAAACATTTAAAAACGACACTGTAAATACACAATTGCATTCGTGTCTATATATATATATATATATATATATGCGCGCGCGCGCGCGCGCGCGCGCGCGTGTGTGTGTGTGTGTGTGTGTGTGTGCATGAGTGAAACATTTTTCTACCTTGGTGCATCGACTTCGCTACGTACCCTTTAATTCGCATGAAAAATCACTTTGTTCCCGCTAATCACATATGAATACAGCCCCTTATGATATATATTAGAAGGGATTGAATTAGGTCAGGTAGGATCACGTTAGGTCCATTGTAGCTTCGGCAAACGAAAGATGCGGGACTAAAATCACAACGAAACAGAATTGGACCAATAAATATATCGATTAATAAACCTCAATAATACTCGTGATAATAATTGTCGTAATAATAACAATAAACGAGGAAAAAATGGAATAAAGTCGGGCAGGGAAAAGGGCTGGGACCCCGTACGATGGAACTATAAAGGTTACAATTTAAAAAAAAACACAACACATTAAACGATAGCAATCCTTATAATAATCAAAATAATAGAGATTGGGATAAGAAAGAAAGAGCGAGAGAAAGAGAGAGAGAGAGAGAGAGAGAGAGAGAGAGAGAGAGAGAGAGAGAGAGAGAGAGAGAGAAACTGATGAGGGATAACAATTAAAATAATAAATATAAAATAAATAATAATAAAATTATTTACAGAATAACTTTTATTGTATTGTAATTTGTTTTTATTATTTTTCACGAATATATTACAATGAGAATACAGATAATGCAACTCGCCGGAAGAATAATAATGATTGCACCAACAATATTGAGTTTGAGAAAATAAATGAAAAAATGGACAAAAATTGTTTTCCTTGGTTATAATTCGTAATTATAACCAAGAAAAAATATTAATCCATAATAACGATACTAATAATGATAAATATAATACCGTGTCTATAGTTACAGGATATTCTTTTTTTTCAATTTCAATTGATTATTTTTTTATGAATATGTCACAATGAAAACAAAGATAACACGATGGATAACGACGGAGAAAGATTCATCTATTTATCATGGCTGGGAGGTTTGCGTTGAGTAAATGACAAAATATTATAGTGAAGGCGTGATGGCGCAAGAGCATAATAAGTAATGAGATGCATAAGTGAGTACATTTTGTGGCTTGCATACGTTGCAGCATGCATGTGTGTGGGGGGAGGGAGGGAGATTGAGAGAGAATGTAAAATATAATGCATTAAGCAAACACAAGTAATGGACTCTGGCGAAGCTTTTGTTAGTTCACCAGCAGCGAGAAGTTCTTCGGTTACATAAAAAATAATATTGTACCACCTGAAACATAAAATAAGTACACGTCTCGAGCAAGACCATTGCCATCGAGCATCGATCGCGAGGCCGCGGCTCGCCGGGAGCAGTGATGGATCGAGCTCACTTATCACCACCCCCTCGGGAACCCTTCCGACCCTCGTAAAGTCGCCCTTCGTCCCGTTACCCCCCTCCCCCACCCCGCCCTGCTCGCGGTCCCGCCGTTCGCAAAAATGGTGACGGCGATCCTGAGCGAATTGATTATATCATAATCAGACGTCTGCTCGATTCGACAATTGAATATATAGATATAGCGGTTTTTGTACTCTGTCAAGCACGATGTAATTTTCTTCCTCGGTCGAACTTCTACCGGGATGTGAAATTTTAAGGCAGTATTGTTGTTTAGAAATTGGAAAAAATCGTTTTTTTTTTAAACTTTGTCTTACTATTCTACAAATTTTCCTGAATACGGTTGTGAAAACCGTTTTTTTAGTCTACTTTTTTTTCGTTGACGAAGGATTTTTTTGCAATTTTTAAAACTTAGGGTATGTTTGATTACAACTATTAGAAGTTAAATAGTATTTTTTTTATTAATCTTTGAAGATGAGTCTCAAAAATGGAGAAGAAATATTTACTTTAAAAAACTCATGAAAATCTGAATTTTTTTTTCTGGCGTAAAGGTACATTTATACCTGTAGGAGCGCCTCATGGCGGAAAATCCAATGAAGCTAGTCCACCGTTTCACCACGGATATAACGAACATAAATCAATAACTAATACGGAGCCTATTAAAATTTAATTCCCAAGTTCCTAAGAGGAAAGAGGGTACAGAAGTACACATATATTTATGTATGTATAAACCGATTTCTCAACAAGCTCGAAGAGAGTCAGGTGAAACGAGTATACACATCGACTGTGAGGCACATGCGCATTTTAACATCGCTCCGTCCATACAAATTCAGTCCATACCTGCGCCCCAACTGACTTGATTAATTGAAACTTAATTGAATTCCCGGTGGAAGTATTAATCGAGGAGCTATCGAGGTTCGAAATTCCCTCAAGCGTATCTACGTGGAACGGCTCGCAATATCGGAGATTATACAAGTTTTAGTGAAAATTATGCAAAAACAATTTTTTTACTTACGATAAACCAAAAATCCATTTTTCCAATCGGTCTACTAACACTTTGGGAGTGTTGGTGAGATCGTTCTGTCGCACGAGATTTTACGTCGTATGCGTTTGGAGAGGAAGTAACAGTGGACGAGTATACATACTGTCAGGTGTCTGAAAAAATCGCGTTTCAGGAAGGTTTTTGAGATGTCAAAAATGGCAATATGCAGAAAATGCGCGTGTTCTCCTTCCCTCCCTCCTTATATATATATATATATATAGTAAAATGAATAGATTTTTTTCGTTTACAAACAAACAAACAAAAATCTATTTATTTTACTTCATCCACCTGTAGCTGAGAAAGAGTTGAATTTACAGGCTCGGCTTATAAGACTCTTTTGTAGCAAATTACTTTCTCTACAAAGTTCTCATTTGAATTTTTTCGATATATCTAATAGCTTAGGCGTTACAGCCGTTTGAATAGATATTTTCATACAATATTCACTTGAAATAATGATACCGCTGGAACGGATGAATTTACGGACATGGCTCAAGGAACTTTATTGTAGAGTATCATATTTCCTATGAGAAACCACTTGGAAAATATCGCGATAACAATGTTCGCCGAATGGTAACACTAATAATGAGAAAAACATTTTTTTCAATGTTAATCAAATGGGAAACCTTCAATTTTGATTCGCGACCTCTGAACATTTTTTTAAAACACCCCCCTTTCATGAAACTTCGTTTTCGGGTACCAACTAAACGTTTTCGGGTACGATGGGTAAAAAAAAGTTGCCCTGAAACGAATCACCCTAGTGTGTATGTGTGTGTTAGTTCGGGTTCGGTTGGGTTTGTTGGGTTTGTTCGATAATTCTCCAAAGAAACCCAAACAAAGATTAGGTCTCTGCAGCTCGTCACTCTCGCTATCAAACAAAACCAAGTGTAAGTGTGCGTGTGAGTTTGTTTGGGTTTATTTTGCTTATCGAACCAACTCAAACAAACTCGCACCCACAGACACACGCATTCAAAAAAACAAATTCATAGGAAATTCATGATCTCATTTTCAAAAAAAAACATGTCTGCCATCTTAACGTCGCAATTTTGAATTTTGGACAAAAAAAGATTTTTCGTTTAAACGTCCCCCTTTGTACCCTAAAAGTTTTTTTATCCTTAATACTCGATCGGAACATTATTTTTCGAGATAAATCAGGTGTAAGATAAAAATGGGACACCCGGTATACAAACGCTACCGGCCAAAAATTTTCGGACACTTCAGATAATTGCAAAACTTTTGATCACGTGATAATTGCCAAACACTGTTAGAATAATATCATTAATTTTATTTATTATTTTACGAAGATACTATACAGCTACTATACACACTATACATAATACTGTACAAATATATTAATAATATTTTTTATAAGATTTTTATCATTTTAATATCCAATAACGCTATTAATGATTTTGTGATTTCCAATTCGGAGTCGACCGGCCGGAAACGGCTTACTTTTCTTTTGTGCTTTAGTACATTCAGAAGGAACCGAGAAATTGATTTTCATCATTTGTGATTTCCAATTCGGCTTCGGCAGGTCTGAAACGGTCTATTTATTTGTGCTGAATTTATGGAAAAAAAAATCATTTTTCATTCAAAATCATTTTACGTCAGCACACTTTCAGAAGGAACCAAAAAATTGATTTTTTATTCAAAATAATTTTTGTTTCGTTAAATGCGCCAAAATTGGAAATACACCGTTTCTGGCCGGTCGGAGCCGAATTGAAAATTACAAAAGCATTAATAGCATTTTTGGAGAATGAAATGATAAAAATCTTCTCAAAAAAGATATGCTTGAATCAAAAAAAAATAGAAGGAAAAGTGAGCCCACGATTAAAAAATTATAGAATGGGTCACTCTATTTTATAGAATTTTTTTAAAAGAATAAAAAACGTCAATCTTCATTGAAAAAAATCGTTTTCACCTTATAAGCAAAAGAAGTTGACATTGATAACTGATAATTTTTGTATATTTTATAACGAAAGTATGCTTCAAAACGAAAAAAATTATATAGTGGCATTTGTCGATATCTCAATTAGTTCAGAATTAGTTCAGTTAGTTCAGAAATCTACATTTTTTGGAAAATTATAACTTCTAAAAGAGAACAGATGAAAATAAAAAGACTGGTGTGGACGTTTCTTTCGTGGGGTACACTTTTATTTAAAAATCAGGAAAACGAAAAAGTGGTCGGGATCATGGGCTAGGTGAAATTACGTGGAATGCCCCATATATAGGTTCATTATTTCTTTACTTAATTATTTATTTATTTATTATACACAAAAACCACAATCTTGTTTGCCATTTCTTCAATATCCTTTTCCTTGATCTTCCGTCCTCGTCATTTGCTCCATCCCTCCTTTATTTCTTTCTCTCTCCCTTCTTTTTTTCCACACACACACACACACAAAGATACAAACGTTGCTGCAACTCACGTTATATATGTACCGCGGACCGGCGAACTGCCGATGCAACGCGGATTCTCAGCAAAGACCGGGGCTCTGCGATATAAATGTGGTAGTGCGGTGGGTGTAGGTATACACACGGTATAGGTTCAATTAGGTCCGAGTCAAAGAATTATTTATAGGCTGTTAAATGCGCGAGCTTAGACCCCCCGCGAGACCGGTACTCATTTTGTTTCATATTTTCTTTTTTTATCTACCTGAATTATAGGTATCTCGCAGATAGTGTATATATATATATATATATATATATATATATTTGCACACGGGAGACCGTATCCCTGATGTCCCGTTCGGCCGGGGGTCCTCTGCCGTGTTGCATACCTATAATACGAGCCCGTGCACTGTGCCGAGGACGTGCCAAGCGATTTTTAATCGGTATCGATAATAATTATGGCCCATGCCGGGCACAACACTCGATCCATACCGGGAAATTAATGGAACGGGCAGAACTAATTTACATATTATACGGCCGCGATCTAACTTTGAAATATATATATATATATATATATATATATATATATTGAATGTGACACCGTGAGGGTTCGGCTTCGGCGGTACGTCGAGTCAAGCAGCGTTATGCCTGGCTGACACTCAGAGCGGTGACCGTTTAGCCGGTCAGCAGCGAGCGGAAGGCCAGTACTACCGAGACCTTGATGTAGATCCTTGATCAAAACCTCTGTGCCCCAGAGAATCAGAAGAATATGGGGCCCTCTATACCGATACGAGTTTTCCACAGTTTCCGCGTACCCTCGGAAAATGCGCTATAGTGTAGCTTAAGGCCGCTGTGGGCGCAACGGAAGTAAGGTTGGATTAGCGAAGTGTGGGTAGGGAGTGATAGGAACGGGTGCAATTTGGAAGGGTAGTACGTAGAAACCCACAACGGTATACGGTACGACGTTGACGTTTTTATCATTGGAACGCAGCGATTCATTTTCTCATTCTTCATTTGTCGATTTGTATTCATTATTCAAAGTTTTTTGAAGAGTTGGGGCCATAAAGCTCTAATAAGAAATGATGCAAACTCCAACGTCTTTAATTATACGTGAGAAGTCAGGAAAATATGGATCTTAAATATAAACACACACGGACACACACACACACACCTCCAAAAGTGTTTGTGTGTGTGTGTGCGCGCGCGTGCGTGTGCGTGTGTAAAAAAGATGAATTACATAAATTCATCGAGCCGTGCTCCTTCGAAAAATCGCAAAACGAAAAACAACACGATGGTAAAAATCACAATACGATTTTTCTCGCGAGTTATCCGATGCGGAGAAAGCCAACATACATTTGGTGTGTTACCCACTATGGACTTTTGTCTGCGCTTCTACTCGGAGATTTTCTCCAGCCAACAGGGTAGACTGTCGAACAAACATTATAATTTGCATTGTTCTTCTTCTTCTTCTTCTCCACCCTCGTCACGCTCTCTTTATTTTTCGACGCAATTGAATATAACGAAATGCAAACAACAGACGGAATGCAGGATGGCCGGAGGCTGCGGCCTCATCTCGCGATTTGAATCGCGGCGAGAGAAGAAGGGATGCGGTGTTGGAGCGAGGAACACAGCTGGTGCTCGTAAAAGGACTCCGGAGAGTCATAGCGTACTTTAAGTGGCTCGATGATTTTTGGCGATCAGGTGAGCCGCCTTGTCCTTTTAGATTAAAGCCTTAGGCCACAGTAACGGGTATAAAATCATGTGCCAATTTAACAATTTTTTTTCCTATGAAAAAGTGCCTCACTCATAAAATTAATTACACATCTATTTAGTAGGAATATCAAGCTGTTAGAATTAATTTTTTTGTTGATGTACAAAATAGCCAACTACTAATATTGTCTTTTGATATCTTTTTTTAGGCGCTCCGCGGCGTAACAATGAGCAGCCACAATTTTTTACCTAGAAGAAAAAATAAAAATTCTCGCCAATCTACATTAGAATACCTAGAGAAGTACATACGGAATTACAAAAATATTGTTTTATTCAGATGTTGTATGTATTTGAACTTAATAAATGAATTTTCAGTGAAAAATTTCGTTATAACTGCTCATAATGAAAAGTTTTCGATTAATCAGAAATTTCGTACGTACTTCTCTGCGAAATGCAATTAAGAACATAACTGCTAAATTTGAATAAATCGAGTGAAAATTGTTGAAGTTATTTGTCACGCCAAATGGAAAAAAGCTGTTTCGAGAGTTTCGCGGAGTCGGCCATTTTGCACATCGAAAAGAAAAAATTCTAACTGCTTGATACTCATACTAAATAGTGTAATTAATTTTATAAGTGAATCACTTTTTCATACTAAAAAAATGTTAAATCCGCACATGATTTTATACCCGTTACTGTGGCCTAAGGCCTTAAGCTGGGAAAATGACATAGATTGCTATTCTTGGTGTCCAGGAACCATCCATGGGGGCAAATTTGGGGTGGAGATTTAAAAAAAATCGCTTTTATTCGCGAGGTGGGGGTCGGCAGTTCTGACCAGCCTCGAGGAGGAAGTAAAATCGTCCTATTGAATGTGGGCACTTCCGATTTCACGTGTATCACGGATATGTCATAGTATAATAGCGGGTGGATGGCGATTCGAAGGTATAACGTCAAGTGGATATGTTAAGGGGTCTGTACAAGCTTGAAATATCCAAAATCCTTTTTTTTGTTGCATAGCTTCGAAGCCTAGGGACTTCACCTCAATTCGGAACAACGATATTGTAAAAATTACAAAAATTTATCGAGTTATGACGATTATTCTGAAGGATCAGATCGCCCAAGGTGCTACCGCGAATTGCTCCGCAACGATAACCCTTTTTCCTTTTTTCTCGACACTATGTTTTATGAAACGGTGTTCGTTCTATCTCAAAATAAATGCATCCAATTCACTGCTTAAGGGAGCTTTCCAGTGTGAAATTTTCAAAAAATCGATTTTTTTTTTTTTGCTTTATTGAATAGTATACACTCTTCCGAATATTCCCTGAAATTTTCATGCCGAAATTCAGATTATTTCGGTTACTGTACAGCATTTCTTGGAAGAAGGCAACGGAGCGCTACAGCTACAGCGAAACTTTGAACGCGTTTTTCTCGAAACAGCATTTTTCAAAACGGTGTCCAACTATGAGGGCAGAGTTTTAAAGCTATCGAGTTGAATTTTTTACACAATATTCTTAACGTGATTGTTTATCGTGCTATGGAAGCTTTTTTTTTTTTTTGACATCTTCCTATTTTTTTGTAAAAAAAACTGCCGAAAAAAAGGCAAAAATCGATACTTTTTGTTCAAACCGGCGCCATTTTTGCAAAAAAAAAAAAAAAGCCTCCATAGCACGAAAGCCAATTATATACCGATCAATAATCTTTTTGTGTTTTTTGTTTCAGATCAAAATTGTGACCCCCAACGTGGACACCACATCCAAGTGCATTTTCTGCAACAATTGTTTCATCATTTTTATAGATATTAATTAATAAATAAATCGATCTTTAAAAAATTGTTTTGTATTCTTCAATACCCAATTAATATACAAAAAAAAACCAGACCGATTAGATTATTTTTTCTTTAAAAAAAAAAATCGCGAAAAACAGCGATTTTTCGGGCTGTCACACTGGAAAGCTTCCTTAATCGGGCCGAGCTGAGTTTATAACATTTTCTATCGAACGACCGGATAATTTTTTTCTATGCTCATCCATTTGTTAATAACGAACGTTGGGTGTTATTTTTTTGTCGAAAATCGAACTTTTTCTTCAGAGCTTGCCATCTTCGTAATTTTAGAAATTCAAAAAAAGCAGGTCGTACGGAAGTTTTATTTTTGAGATGTTGAATAAGTTCTCGCTATTTTTTCGTGAAACACTTTCGTGAATGCTTCATTTACAAAAATCATTCCTAATGTTTCCGAACATTTCGAAATTGTTGTGCGGTCAACTCCTAATAATTCTGCAAGTTCAGCTAGCATCAGCATGAGGCTTCATGAAGTGATGCGTCCAATTCGACACGTGAAAATTTTTATTTTTTAAGGGTCTGAACCAATCTCCGCACGTTGTTTCCAACAGAGTATGGTCGCCGTAAGTCTCAAGAAGAATTTTGTGAGTTTGAGCTGCAGATTTTTTTTTGATAAAGTAGCACAGTCAAATACCCCGCTCTCTTTTTTGTCACGAAATTAAACATGTTCAACAGTATGAAAAAAAGTTACTTACCTTCTTAAATTGCACCCACATTGTTCTTTAATTAACTTAATAATGTAGGATTTTTTTTCAAATTTATCTCTCATAATCCTAATAGCCAGAATCACCTCCACCGATTGGTCATCCAGTAACGTCGGCACTTTGTTCCAATAACAATAACTTCATTGTTCCTCAATATTTTCCAACTTAAACAAATTCAAATTTGCCAAGACTACGTATAAATGGCATGTAAAATCCCGACCTATCATCCACATACTCTCATCAGACAAAAATATTGAAAATTGGCCAGTTTCTTGGACACCAAGCTTACGCAGAAGCGTCAACGCCCGGGGGAAGAAAAGAACGCGCGAGAGAATGTGTTCGGTCGGCAAAGCGCTCAAGATCTCGGCCCTGGTGTTTGTTTAGGCAATCACGGCGAGTGAAAAATCAGAATCGCTCCTCGGGGAGCTTCGCGAGCGAGTCCGAGAGAAATAAAAGGGTGGAAGGGTGATCGTCGGCTGGGCGAGGGACGTGGGGGCCCAGGACGAGGATTTATTCCTGGCGACGTCGACGGCCAGCATCATCAGGCAAAGGCTTGTAATTTTCATCATTTGACCGCTTGCGCGATTCACCCCGAGAAAAGAAAAAGTGCGATAGGGTCCAGGCCGTTTGCCGTTGATTCTTCGTTCATGCACAACGGGCCAGCATCAGCCATTCGCCGACTTTTACCGCAGACACAGAGGGGGAGAGAAACGAAGAGAAGATGGAATAATTCCCCAAGACAATGTCCATTCTACTCCTATCCTAAAATTCATCGTGCACTCACAAATAATTAATAACAATTCACGTAACTGCAATCAAACTCTTTTCACAAATTGGTATCAGCCCAGAAATGCTAAGCTCCGTATATCCACGGACCAAGATAGAAATCATCAAATATTCGATAATCTCCACCGCTTATACATATATACGCGCTCGAATGTACCGATCGACGAACTTGTACAAAGACGTTAAATTTCCGAGCCAAAAGTTTCCTCGCTAATTCCCTCGGAAGCTCGCCTCTCTCTCTCTCTCTCTCTCTCTCTCTCTCTCTCTCGCACACACACACACTCAGTGCGTTAAATTGCTCTGTCGGTATATAAGCTGCACGCGAGGAAATATACTAAAATGAAACGACTAGAAGCGCGTACGCGAGGTGGGGAGTAGACGTGAGAGAGAGCGAGGGAAAGAGAGGTAGCGACGGGAAGGTGAGATACGTCGTTTAACACTCGACGAGGAATTCGCATGGATGGTTTAGGTTTTAACCATTGTCGCTTATACAAGTTACTGACACACACACACACACGCACGCGCGCGCACACACACTCACACACATGCATACATGCATGCATCTCTGACGTTTACGAACGTACCACGATCGATCGAGGCACGTGTGCGTAACATCAACTCTCGAGATCGCGATTTGGGTCATCACCGAGACGAATCTCGGATTCTCCGCTTCAGCTCTGTTGCATTGTACGGGTTGACAAAGCGTCTACGTGTCTTATTAATCGCTCTTCACCCATTGCAATCCCAGTGGAAAACGTCTCCATACAATTATCGTCGCTGGCAACAATCTCTATATGTTCCTGTCTGACGAATGAACTAACTGAACGGTGAAAAATCTCGAGGGGTTCCGGGGAGGAGCGGAGAATCTCTCGAAGAATGCGGAGAAAGGCTATTTCTCGATCGACGTGGCGCGATCATCGTTACGAAAAAAATCACGTTTCTTTATTGAGGGAATCCTGTCAGGTTGTGTCGAGGAGTTGAGCGAACGAAAAAGTTTGAAAAGAGCGTCGATCAAATACGCGATGATACGGAGAGAGAGGGATAGAGAGAAAGAGAGGGGGGAAGTGAGAGGAAACGATAGGAAATCCTTCGAGAACTGTCGAGAGGTCTGGCCTGTCAAGGACGTACCTACTGTGGTGGTTGTTCTCCTCAGCAGTGCGCTGGGCTGGAGCTCTTCGACGAGAGGGCTCTCTCTCTCTCTCTCTCTCTCTCTTTCTCTCGAGGATCGCTCGTTGGCGCCGGCCCGCGAAGATACAAGGAGAAGAGGCACGAAAAACCAGTAAGAGAGGGAGGGCGAATAAAAAAAGATCCTCGAGAAATGAAGCGCAGTCGGGAACTACGAGAGAGCAAGAGAGAGAGAGAGAGGGTTGGAAGAAATACCGCAGAGGAATAAAGGACCATGGTGCCGAAGGGAGAATGCCGTAAGAGAGCGAGTGTGTATCGAAACGGCGAAGCGAGGTCCAGGGCACACGTTGAAGGGACTATCGCGGTGGATAATTCAGCGCGTATCTCGGTAGCCGAACGGTTGCCCGTTCTTATATAGTCCAGCTCATGCAGCAGCGGAAAACGGCCCGTTGCGTCGGCCATCACGAAGACTTGGCCTTGGTGTTCAAACGAGCACTGGATATCTCGGTACCACGAACTTCGTGAACCGTCCTCGCACTATCCTTTTGGCGTCATGCCCAAGCTTTATATCAACCAGAGGTCCCCAAAAATATCTTCTCACTGTCCCTTCTCGATCGGCCATTAACGGGCTACATCTACCTAGGTGGGTATAAAAATTGCATTTTCCCAAAATATTTTTTTCATTCGATAGTAGGGTAAGGTGCCCAGTCATTGGCACTTTGGCCCCAAATATTGGCGCTTCGAAGGCCCGATTATTGGCACTTTGAAGGCCCAATTATTAGCGCTTTGAGGACCACTGTGTAGGTAGAAGATATCCGTGAAAGAATTCAGCCAGGGCTTTGACTGGGCCCCGATTATTTTTCCATTACTCTGCAAGGGTCCTAACATTGCCCTAATGACGAGGGCCTACAAAGGCTCTCGTTGACATGAATGAGGGCCCGACTGGTTGCCTCAACAGAATCCGATCGTAGCCATGAAGCAACCCTATTACTGCCCTATAATTATCAGCTTTATTAGTGGACACATATCAAGCGAGGTGTTTTGCAATAATGAAAACTATTTTCTTCAAATAAAGGATTATTTATTATTCACCTCGAAATTAGAAAATAAAAAACAAGTTCAGTCTTACAATTTATATTGTATGCCCTGTAATAACGCCACGACCGTTTTTGAATAAATTACCCAACCCTGTTATTTTCCTGTCGGGACCTAGTCCGATTGTGTTGTGGCAAACCCTAGTAGGGAATCCATATTCAAACCCTCATTGGCCCCGAATTTTTGTATGGCTGCCCTCCTAATTTATTTCACAGGTGAGTATCAATAATTGGTGGGATGCCAAAATAAGGTCACTTTACCCTATCACCTTTTAGCTATATTCCCTGACAAGCTTATTGAATTATGCTTAAAGTTGGATGAGCTATAGGTTCCAACATTTGGCCGGGCGAGCGGCAGCAGCACCGTACGTCAAACTTTGAACGCATTCTTTCTCGAAACGCTGTTTTCAAATTGGACATCGGTGGACATGATATCTCGAGAATCACTAGATGGATGATTTCCTAAGCAGGAGATACAACGAGAAACATTTAAAGATCGTTGACGATCTCATCTATTCAAAGTCGATCCTCATTTTTTAATAGTTATGTAAAAATGACGTCTGTTTTCATAGGTTTGGTATGCTCGGGTCTCAATTCGTAGCCACGTTGTTAAAATAAAATGATTTTTCACATCGACGATCGTCAACAACTTGTATTTACTGTTAACTTGAAGAACCCGTTAGAGTTTTAGATTTCGAATGGACTGTTTGAGCTGGAGAGTGTCCACCATCAACCGTTGCATTTGCTCTACTTTTTGGTGTTTTTT
>CATODD010000075.1:30000-34806 GCA_951751655.1 Ophion costatus | reverse complement strand
CGAATGGAAAACGAACAATTTTCGTCGGGTATCCCGAGTGTCGACCGACCGACAGTCCTGTCGAGACACGTCGGATTTTTTCGTCGCGGCACAGGCCGATCACCTCTTGCCCAAGGGAGATGGAACATTATCGTCGGGTTTGTTTGGGTGTGGGCCGATCGACCCACCTATCGGGACATGTAGAATCGTTTCGCCGGGGCACAGGCCGATCACCTTTTTCCCAAGCGAGATGAAACATTGTCGTCCAGTATCACGAGTGTGGACCTATCGAACCGTCCCATCGGGTCAGCTAGAGCGTTTTCGAAGAGGCACAGGCCGATCACCTTTTTCCCAGGGGCTGATTGAACATTTTCGTCGGGATTCCGGAGTGTGGACCGACCGACCCGCCTCTCCGAACAATTAGGCGTCCGTCGTGTAGGCGCAGGCCGATCACCATTTCCCAACGGGAGACTGAACATTTTCATCGAGTAACCCGAGTGTGGTCCGATCGACCCACCTATCGAGACACGTAGAATCATTTCGCCGGGGCACAGGCCGATCACCTTTCTTCCCAAGCGAGATGTCACATTTTCGGCCAGTATCAAAGTGTGCGAACCGATCGAATCGTCTGTAGGTTGAGGTAGAATGTTTTCGACGTGGGACAGGCCGATCGCTTTTTTCCCAGGGGCTGATTGGACATTTTCGTAGGGATGCCCGAGCGTGGACCGATCGACCCGCCATTCCGGACGGTTAGAATTCCATCGTGTAGGCGCAGGCCGATCACCTTTCCCCAACGGAAGACGGAACATTTTCGTCGAGTAACCCGAGTGTGGACCGATCGACCAACCTATCGAGACACGTATAATCTTTACGCCGGGGCACAGGCCGATCACCTTTTTCCCAAGCGAGATGAAACATTTTCGTCCAGCATCAAGTGTGCGGACCGATCGAGTCGTCCTATCGGGCGAGATAGAACGTTTTCGACGAGGCACAGGCCGATCACTTTTTTCCCAGGGGCTGATTGGACATTTTCGTAGGGATTCCCGAGCGTGGACCGATCGACCCGCCAATGGGAACAGTTAGTAGTATTTCGTCTAGGCGCAGGCCGATCACCGTTCCCCAGCTGGAGTCGGACAACTTTCGTCCGGTATCCCGAGTGTGGACCGACCGACCGACCGTCCTATCGTGACACGTCGGATTTTTTCGTCGCGGCACAGGCCGATCACCTCTTACCCAAGGGGGATGGAACATTATCGCTGGGTATGCCGAGTGTGGACCGATCGACCCACCTATCGGGACATGTAGAATCGTTACGCCGGGGCACAGGCCGATCACCTTTGTCCCAAGCGGGATGAATCATCGTCGTCCGGTATCACGGGTGTGGACCGATCGAACCGTCCTATCGGCTCAGCTAGAACGTTTTCGAAGAGGCACAGGCCGTTCACCTTCTTCCCAGGGGCTGATTGAACATTTTCGTCGGGATTCCGGAGTGTGGACCGACCGACCCGCCTCTCCGGACAATTAGAAGTCCGTCGTGTAGGCGCAGGCCGATCACCTTTTTCCAACGGGAGACGGAACATTTTCATCGAGTATCCCGAGTGTGGACCGATCGACCCACCTATCGGGACATGTAGGATCGTTTCGCCGGGGCACAGGCCGATCACCTTTTTCCCAAGCGAGATGAAACATTTTCGTCCAGTATCAAGTGTGCGGACCGATCGAATCGTCCTATCGGGCGAGGTAGAACGTGTTCGACGAGGCACAGGACGATCACTTTTTTCCGAGGGGCTGATTGGACATTTTCGTAGGGATTCCCGAGCGTGGACCGATCGACCCGGCATTCCTGACAATAAGCAGTTCATCGTGTAGGCGCAGGCCGATCACCGTATCCCAACTGGAGACGGACAATTTTTCTTGGGTATCCCGTGTGTGGACCGACCGACCGTCCTATCGTGACACGTTGGATTTTGTCGTCGCGGCACAGGCCGATCACCCCTTACCCGAGGGAGATGGAACATATTCGTTGGGTATGCCGAGTGTGGACCGATCGACCTACCTATCGGGACATGTAGAATCGTTTCGCCGGGGCACAGGCCGATCACCTTTTTCCCAAGCGAGATGAAACATTGTCGTCGAGTATCACGAGTCTGGACATATCGAACCGTCCTATCGGGTCAGCTAGAACGTTTTCGAAGAGGCACAGGCCGATCACCTTGTTCCCAGGGGCTGATTTAAAATTTTCGTCGGCATTCCCGATTGCGGACCGACCGACCCGCCTCTCCGTACAATTAGAAGAACGTCGTGTAGGCGCAGGCCGATCACCTTTTCCCAACGGGAGACGGAACATTTCATCGAGTAGCCCGAGTGTGGACCGATCGAACCACCTATCGGGACATGTAGAATAGTTTCGCCGAGGCACAGGCCGATCACCTTTTTCCCAAGCGAGATGAATCATTGTCGTCCAGTATCACGGGTGTGGACCGATCGAACCGTCCTATCGGGTCAGCTAGAAGGTTTCCGAAAAGGCACAGGCCGATCACCTTTTTCCCAAGGGCTGATTGAACATTTTCGTCGGGATTCCCGAGTGTGGACCGTCCGACCCGCCTTTACGGACAATTCGCAGTCCATCGTGTAGGCGCAGGCCGATCGCCTTTTCGAACGGGAGACTGAACATTTTCGTCGAGAATCCCGAGTGTGGACCGACCGACCGTCCTATCGTGAGACGTCGTTTTATTCGTCGCGGCACCGGCCGATCACCTCTTACCCAAGGGAGATGGAACATTATCGTTAGGGTATCCCGAGTGTGGCCCTATCGATCCACCGATCGGGACACGTAGAATCTTTTCGCCGGGGCACAGGCCGATCACCTTTTCCCCAAGCGCGTTGAAACATTGTCGTTCAGTATCACGAGTGTCGAACGATAGAACCGTCCTATCGGGTCAGGTGGAACGTTTTCGACGAGGCACAGGCCGATCACCTTTTTCCCAGGGGCTGATTGAAGATGTTCGTGGGGATTCCAGAGCGTGGACCGATCGACCCGCCAATCGGAACAGCCAATAGTATTTCGTCTAGGCGCAGGCCGATCACCGTTTCCCAATTGGAGACGGACAATTTCCGTCGGGTATCCCGAGTGTGGCCCGACCGACCGTCCTATCGTGTCACGTCGGATTTTTTCGTCGCGGCACAGGCCGATCACCTCTTACCCAAGCGAGACGGAACATTATCATTGGGTATCCCGAGTGTGGATCGATCGACTCCACGATCGGGTGACGTCGAGTTTTTACGGCGAGGCATCAGCCCAACGACTTTGTCCCAACGGAGATGGAACATTTTCGTCGGAAATCCCGATTGTGGACCGATCGAAACGTCCTAACGGGACAGGTAGAACTTTTTCGTCGAGGCACAGACCGATCACACTTTTCCCCAGTGAGACCGCTGATAATGTCAGAGTGTCCCGAGCGTAGACCGATCAAACCGTTCTACCCTAACCGAGAAATTTCGTCGAACCTTCGCGCATTTCTCGACCACGTAGATTATTTGTCGACGACCTTTTCTTGACTCGGTCGATTTATCGATTCGACGCGCACTGCTCGATCCGGTCAATTTTCGTCGACCAGGAAGGATACTGGAGGGATCAAGCGTAATCCCGCGCCGACTGCCGATTCGCTCCTTAGGATGCGCGCATCATTCGCACCAACGGCCGAGTCGAGTGACTTTCCGACACTATGAAAGCTACGCGGGCTTCTATCCGAGAGCTGGTCGTAAGCAGCAAAAACGTCTAGGAGGTACCTGATCAGCAAGCACCTAAAGACAGTCGGAATCTCGTTAATCCATTCGGGCGCGTCACCAATTGGTCGACGAGGCATTTGGCTAGCCCACGGGAATCAGAGCTGCACCCGCCGTTTACCCGCGCTTGCGCGTATCTCGCAGCGTTGACATTAAGAGCACTGGGCAGATAGCACGTTGCGTAAAGACCCGCGAGGGCAATCGGACCGATCGGCCCTACGATCGGGAACGGCGGAATCTCTTCGCCGAGCCACAGACCGATCACCTTTTTCCCTGGGCCTGATTGATCATTTTCGCAGGGATTCCCGAGTGTGGACCGATCGACCCGTCTATCGCGACAGTCAGAAGTCTTTAGTCTAGGCGCAGGCCGATCACCTTCTCTCAAAGGGAAACGGAAAATTTTCGGCGGTTATACCGAGTGTGGACCGTCCGACCGTCCGATCGCGACACGTAGCATTTTTTCGTCGAGGCACAGACCGATCGCCGTTCGCCGCCGGAGATGGGACATCATCGTCGGGTATGCCGAGTGTGGACCGATCGACCCACCTATCGGGACATGGAGAATCTTTTCGCCGAGGCACAGGCCGATCACCTTTTCCCCAAGGGCGATGAAACATTGTCGTCCAGTATCACGAGTATGGAACGATAGAACCGTCCTATCGGATCAGGTAGAACGTTTTCGACGCGATATAGGCCGATCACTCTTTTCCCAAGGGAGACAGATGATGTTCGTCGTGTCCCGAGTGTAGACCGATCCGATCCTATCATAGTGCCGGAGAAAATTTTTCGACCCGTCGCGCATTTCGCGACTCCGTAGATCAATTTTCGACGACCATTTCTTGACTTGGTCGATTTTTCGCATCGACCCGTATTGCTCGACGCTGTCGAGGTTATGCATCTACGCGCATTGCCTGACGGTCGATTGCCCGATTGAACGCGAATTGCTTGACGATCAATTTTTCGAATCTACGCGCATCGCCTGACGGTCGATACTTCGAATCGCCGCGCATCACTTGACGCTGTCGAAGTTTTGCATCGACG
>CATODD010000075.1:22500-25000 GCA_951751655.1 Ophion costatus | reverse complement strand
TCTTTTGGGTTTCTCAGGTTTACCCCTGAACGGTTTCACGTACTCTTGAACTCTCTCTTCAAAGTTCTTTTCAACTTTCCCTCACGGTACTTGTTCGCTATCGGTCTCGTGGTCGTATTTAGCCTTAGATGGAGTTTACCACCCACTTAGAGCTGCACTCTCAAGCAACCCGACTCTAAGGAGAGACCCTCCCGAAACGCGTCCCGGTCACTACAGGCCTGGCACCCTCTACGGGTAATTGGCCCCATTCAAGATGGACTTGGACTCGGGCATACGCCTCGGGATAAGTGGATCCTCCCGAACACTACATTTCCCAGCGACAGTGCCGCGGGATTCAGTGCTGGGCTATTTCCTGTTCGCTCGCCGCTACTAAGGAAATCCTGGTTAGTTTCTTTTCCTCCGCTTAGTAATATGCTTAAATTCAGCGGGTAGTCTCGCCTGCTCTGAGGTCGTCGATTTTACATAAGAGTTGAGACTCATGATATCGCTCAGAATCTTCTTATATACCGGTCTTGCGCGCGCGAAAGCACTTTGGAAATTAGAGTCACACCGAGGAGCTTCCCCCGTTCGATGGTCTTTTCTTCGTGTTTATGGGGGTACCCACTCACGAGGGCAAGTTCACGCAGCGTGCACACGGCTTCTCAGTCGTATCTGTCCTTCAAACTACAAGTAGCCCTGGGACTCGATCGACCGGCCGTGAGCGACGCGTTTTAATACGTCGAACAGCGACTCGCAAGGTACACGCTCACACGCAGACCCGTGGCTCTTTGCTCGGAGCTCTTTGAGTTTCCATTGCTCTCGACAACACGCGATCGGCTCGGTACGATTCAGCATATCGCTCAATATCTCAAAGAATCGCGGTGAATTACTACAACAAAATGACTGTTTTTTTGTCCGTATAACACCGCTCTCGCGGCCCAAAATATTCGTGGACACACAAACGGGCCGGCGGAGGAGAGATAATGCGCGCGCGGTGTGCAACGTCGTAAGCGACGCGTGAAAAATACATGTTTCGCTCGCTTCCATTCGGATTGCGCGTTCGATAAGTCGGCGGTGCGCGGTAACACGAAAAAAAACATCGTCGGACGAAAAGGAACGAATTCCGCGTCGCGCCTATTTCGTGTTTTTTCGGGCGTGCGCCGCCGAACTTGGAGTCCGAATGTATAATATATGCAAGTGAAACTTTTCCATCGCGCAGGGCACTACTCTGTTCGCCGCTCTCGCTTATCTCTCTCTTTCTCCGAACACCATTCGTCGCGCGTTCAACGTGTCTCGTCAGATATTCGAGAGGCCGACGATTCATTTCAAACGACGCCGACGGCGAGCACCTGCGCGGTGCTCCACACGCGTCGACGAACGTTCACAACGTTCGCTCTGCCAGGAAGGAAGAGCAGTTTCTTTTGTGTAAACGACCCTCAGCCAGGCGTGGTCCGGGAATTGTATCCGTGGACCGCAATGTGCGTTCGAAATGTCGATGTTCATGTGTCCTGCAGTTCACAAGTTGACGCGCAATTAGCTGCGTTCTTCATCGACCCACGAGCCAAGTGATCCACCGTTCAGGGTAATCAATAATATACTGGTTTCATTACGAACTTGTCTTTATCGACACAATCTTGACGACGTGAAAACACAAGCCGCACAGAAGGAGAAAACCCGCGCGCGCAAACGCGCGACTGGCATCGCCTTCACATACCGACAAATGTAAATTCGACGCGGATCAAGACTTTCCGAGAGCCCTCGCTGTGAAGCGCGACTCTCGAGCCGCCAAGTCAGTCGCGACAGCCGTTCTCGCGCGCCCTTTGGCACACGAAGCGGCAGTCACGTGACAGCGACAGCAAACCGGACGAAAGTCGGACCACAAGTGATCCGAATCGAGAGCTCATTCGTACGATAGGGCGAGAATTTCTTTCCAAAACCTCGGACTCGACGGGTACACCGTGACGCACATCGGTTGCATATCAAAACAACAGGGAGTCACGGAGTCGATCCTCGAACGAAGGAGATAGAAAGACACGAAGAAGAGCAATATAACATCGTAAAATGTTTGTTGTTTGCAGCTATCTCCGAAGACTTTCCATGCTGCCGTTCGGACGCAGGTTGCCCACGAAGAATGAATCTTCCGTCACGGAATTGCAGGGGACGAGCGCACGCGCGCTTGTCCCTCGTTCTATTGGAGAGGAGCACAATAGGCGAGAGTTCGACAACGGGCTCCGAGAGACACATAAGCGACTAATGCGATCGCGCATCTACAATCGGAAATTGAGAACTCTGCGCTAAAGCGCGTTCCATCCCACATTTGGCGTTTTGTGTGCCTCGCATGATGAGGCAGATATACACCAACCCCGGGCGGCGTCGGAAGTACATCAACAGATGTGGATACACGGAATACGCGACTAATACGATCGCGATGGTAAGATATCGGCATGTGTCCATCTCCATCGAATGAGACTCCCCACCAAAACCGCTCTCCGTGAGTA
The DNA here is from genome assembly GCA_951751655.1 of Ophion costatus. Classification (NCBI taxonomy): domain Eukaryota; kingdom Metazoa; phylum Arthropoda; class Insecta; order Hymenoptera; family Ichneumonidae; genus Ophion; species Ophion costatus. Next base: position 22,523 of record CATODD010000075.1, on the reverse strand, counting down.
GTGTTATCTCGCACTCTGGCGAC
>CATODD010000075.1:15000-20000 GCA_951751655.1 Ophion costatus | reverse complement strand
TGGAGATCGCAACATGCGCCTCTCCCCCCCTGTGTATTTTTCCCATTTTTTGGATGGAGTTGATGCTCAGTGTACGTAATAAAAATATACAGTTTTGGTCGCCAAAGGCGTTACCACATGAGAGCCATTCGGTCAGAGACACCGACTCGTGGTAGTGTTGTGTTACATGCAGCACCTACACATCGTCTCGGGAGGTCCCGACGGGCGTCGGTTCGACTCCCTTACAGATACGAGCTGTGCGGCCTGCGGTACGGCGCGGGACGGTCTTATACACAGGTTCAAGGCGGGAAAATCTTCATCCAGCGGAACGGACCTTGATCGGTGTTTTGAACTTTAACTTTGCAAACGAAATACTCGAGTAAGATATTTTATCGAAAAAAAGACTTTTCATCGGGACTTTGAAAATTTTTCGTCGTTCGCAGTGGGACTTTGAAATTTTTCGCCGCGCATTGCTTGACTGAAATTTTTTTTCTAGCCGAACATTCATTGATTTTGTCGTTTAGACTTCAGTATTGCAGGGCTCGGAGCGGAAAAGTGAAAAAAAAATTTACGTTCATCGCTAAGCTTAGAAAAATTTTCAGCTTGATTTTTTCGGAGAGTGTAGACCGATCGACCCTCCGATCGGGACATGTACGATCATTTTGCCGAGGCATGAGCCGATCACTGTTTTTTCTCAATGGGGATGAAACATTATCGTCGGGTATCCCGAGTGTCGACCGATCGACCCACCTATAGGGACATGCACAAACTTTACGCGGAGGCACAGGCCGAGCACCTTTTTCCCAGGGACTGATTGAACATATTCGTAGGGATTCCCGAGCGTGGACCGATCGACCGGCCGATCGGGACAGTTCGGAGTATTTCATCTAGGCGCAGGCCGATCACCGTTTCCGAATGGAAAACGAACAATTTTCGTCGGGTATCCCGAGTGTCGACCGACCGACAGTCCTGTCGAGACACGTCGGATTTTTTTCGTCGCGGCACAGGCCGATCACCTCTTGCCCAAGGGAGATGGAACATTATCGTCGGGTTTGTTTGGGTGTGGGCCGATCGACCCACCTATCGGGACATGTAGAATCGTTTCGCCGGGGCACAGGCCGATCACCTTTTTCCCAAGCGAGATGAAACATTGTCGTCCAGTATCACGAGTGTGGACCTATCGAACCGTCCCATCGGGTCAGCTAGAGCGTTTTCGAAGAGGCACAGGCCGATCACCTTTTTCCCAGGGGCTGATTGAACATTTTCGTCGGGATTCCGGAGTGTGGACCGACCGACCCGCCTCTCCGAACAATTAGGCGTCCGTCGTGTAGGCGCAGGCCGATCACCATTTCCCAACGGGAGACTGAACATTTTCATCGAGTAACCCGAGTGTGGTCCGATCGACCCACCTATCGAGACACGTAGAATCATTTCGCCGGGGCACAGGCCGATCACCTTTCTTCCCAAGCGAGATGTCACATTTTCGGCCAGTATCAAGTGTGCGAACCGATCGAATCGTCCTGTAGGTTGAGGTAGAATGTTTTCGACCTGGGACAGGCCGATCGCTTTTTTCCCAGGGGCTGATTGGACATTTTCGTAGGGATGCCCGAGCGTGGACCGATCGACCCGCCATTCCGGACGGTTAGAATTCCATCGTGTAGGCGCAGGCCGATCACCTTTCCCCAACGGAAGACGGAACATTTTCGTCGAGTAACCCGAGTGTGGACCGATCGACCAACCTATCGAGACACGTATAATCTTTACGCCGGGGCACAGGCCGATCACCTTTTTCCCAAGCGAGATGAAACATTTTCGTCCAGCATCAAGTGTGCGGACCGATCGAGTCGTCCTATCGGGCGAGATAGAACGTTTTCGACGAGGCACAGGCCGATCACTTTTTTCCCAGGGGCTGATTGGACATTTTCGTAGGGATTCCCGAGCGTGGACCGATCGACCCGCCAATGGGAACAGTTAGTAGTATTTCGTCTAGGCGCAGGCCGATCACCGTTCCCCAGCTGGAGTCGGACAACTTTCGTCCGGTATCCCGAGTGTGGACCGACCGACCGACCGTCCTATCGTGACACGTCGGATTTTTTCGTCGCGGCACAGGCCGATCACCTCTTACCCAAGGGGGATGGAACATTATCGCTGGGTATGCCGAGTGTGGACCGATCGACCCACCTATCGGGACATGTAGAATCGTTACGCCGGGGCACAGGCCGATCACCTTTGTCCCAAGCGGGATGAATCATCGTCGTCCGGTATCACGGGTGTGGACCGATCGAACCGTCCTATCGGCTCAGCTAGAACGTTTTCGAAGAGGCACAGGCCGTTCACCTTCTTCCCAGGGGCTGATTGAACATTTTCGTCGGGATTCCGGAGTGTGGACCGACCGACCCGCCTCTCCGGACAATTAGAAGTCCGTCGTGTAGGCGCAGGCCGATCACCTTTTTCCAACGGGAGACGGAACATTTTCATCGAGTATCCCGAGTGTGGACCGATCGACCCACCTATCGGGACATGTAGGATCGTTTCGCCGGGGCACAGGCCGATCACCTTTTTCCCAAGCGAGATGAAACATTTTCGTCCAGTATCAAGTGTGCGGACCGATCGAATCGTCCTATCGGGCGAGGTAGAACGTGTTCGACGAGGCACAGGACGATCACTTTTTTCCGAGGGGCTGATTGGACATTTTCGTAGGGATTCCCGAGCGTGGACCGATCGACCCGGCATTCCTGACAATAAGCAGTTCATCGTGTAGGCGCAGGCCGATCACCGTATCCCAACTGGAGACGGACAATTTTTCTTGGGTATCCCGTGTGTGGACCGACCGACCGTCCTATCGTGACACGTTGGATTTTGTCGTCGCGGCACAGGCCGATCACCCCTTACCCGAGGGAGATGGAACATATTCGTTGGGTATGCCGAGTGTGGACCGATCGACCTACCTATCGGGACATGTAGAATCGTTTCGCCGGGGCACAGGCCGATCACCTTTTTCCCAAGCGAGATGAAACATTGTCGTCGAGTATCACGAGTCTGGACATATCGAACCGTCCTATCGGGTCAGCTAGAACGTTTTCGAAGAGGCACAGGCCGATCACCTTGTTCCCAGGGGCTGATTTAAAATTTTCGTCGGCATTCCCGATTGCGGACCGACCGACCCGCCTCTCCGTACAATTAGAAGAACGTCGTGTAGGCGCAGGCCGATCACCTTTTCCCAACGGGAGACGGAACATTTTCATCGAGTAGCCCGAGTGTGGACCGATCGAACCACCTATCGGGACATGTAGAATAGTTTCGCCGAGGCACAGGCCGATCACCTTTTTCCCAAGCGAGATGAATCATTGTCGTCCAGTATCACGGGTGTGGACCGATCGAACCGTCCTATCGGGTCAGCTAGAAGGTTTCCGAAAAGGCACAGGCCGATCACCTTTTTCCCAAGGGCTGATTGAACATTTTCGTCGGGATTCCCGAGTGTGGACCGTCCGACCCGCCTTTACGGACAATTCGCAGTCCATCGTGTAGGCGCAGGCCGATCGCCTTTTCCGAACGGGAGACTGAACATTTTCGTCGAGAATCCCGAGTGTGGACCGACCGACCGTCCTATCGTGAGACGTCGTTTTATTCGTCGCGGCACCGGCCGATCACCTCTTACCCAAGGGAGATGGAACATTATCGTTAGGGTATCCCGAGTGTGGCCCTATCGATCCACCGATCGGGACACGTAGAATCTTTTCGCCGGGGCACAGGCCGATCACCTTTTCCCCAAGCGCGTTGAAACATTGTCGTTCAGTATCACGAGTGTCGAACGATAGAACCGTCCTATCGGGTCAGGTGGAACGTTTTCGACGAGGCACAGGCCGATCACCTTTTTCCCAGGGGCTGATTGAAGATGTTCGTGGGGATTCCAGAGCGTGGACCGATCGACCCGCCAATCGGAACAGCCAATAGTATTTCGTCTAGGCGCAGGCCGATCACCGTTTCCCAATTGGAGACGGACAATTTCCGTCGGGTATCCCGAGTGTGGCCCGACCGACCGTCCTATCGTGTCACGTCGGATTTTTTCGTCGCGGCACAGGCCGATCACCTCTTACCCAAGCGAGACGGAACATTATCATTGGGTATCCCGAGTGTGGATCGATCGACTCCACGATCGGGTGACGTCGAGTTTTTACGGCGAGGCATCAGCCCAACGACTTTGTCCCAACGGAGATGGAACATTTTCGTCGGAAATCCCGATTGTGGACCGATCGAAACGTCCTAACGGGACAGGTAGAACTTTTTCGTCGAGGCACAGACCGATCACACTTTTCCCCAGTGAGACCGCTGATAATGTCAGAGTGTCCCGAGCGTAGACCGATCAAACCGTTCTACCCTAACCGAGAAATTTCGTCGAACCTTCGCGCATTTCTCGACCACGTAGATTATTTGTCGACGACCTTTTCTTGACTCGGTCGATTTATCGATTCGACGCGCACTGCTCGATCCGGTCAATTTTCGTCGACCAGGAAGGATACTGGAGGGATCAAGCGTAATCCCGCGCCGACTGCCGATTCGCTCCTTAGGATGCGCGCATCATTCGCACCAACGGCCGAGTCGAGTGACTTTCCGACACTATGAAAGCTACGCGGGCTTCTATCCGAGAGCTGGTCGTAAGCAGCAAAAACGTCTAGGAGGTACCTGATCAGCAAGCACCTAAAGACAGTCGGAATCTCGTTAATCCATTCGGGCGCGTCACCAATTGGTCGACGAGGCATTTGGCTAGCCCACGGGAATCAGAGCTGCACCCGCCGTTTACCCGCGCTTGCGCGTATCTCGCAGCGTTGACATTAAGAGCACTGGGCAGATAGCACGTTGCGTAAAGACCCGCTGAGGGCAATCGGACCGATCGGCCCTACGATCGGGAACGGCGGAATCTCTTCGCCGAGCCACAGACCGATCACCTTTTTCCCTGGGCCTGATTGATCATTTTCGCAGGGATTCCCGAGTGTGGACCGATCGACCCGTCTATCGCGACA
>CATODD010000075.1:0-5000 GCA_951751655.1 Ophion costatus | reverse complement strand
AACGGTGGACGAGCACGCCCGCCACCGATTGGTTTTGATCTAATAAAAGCGTTCCTTCCATCTCTGGTCGGAACTCTGCTTTGCATGTATTAGCTCTAGAATTACCACAGTTATCCAAGTAAATGTGGGTACGATCTAAGGAACCATAACTGATTTAATGAGCCATTCGCGGTTTCACCTTAATACGGCATGTACTGAGACATGCATGGCTTAATCTTTGAGACAAGCATATGACTACTGGCAGGATCAACCAGGGAGCTTCGTAAATTTAACGAGAGCTCTACTAACTCTCTGTGTGTTCTACACGCTCAGACTGGTGTGTGTTTGTCCGTACTAGCGAGAGACACGATTTTTCTCGATCACAATATAATTGTGATTTTTTTTATCGAAGACGACGTAATGTCAACGATTTTTCTTCAGACTCGGGAATCACCGTACAATCTCTCTCCACTTTAGGTGCAGAGCAATGTGCTCATCCCTCGCAGTCCTTTCATATTTCTTTATTTAGTTTTGCCATGGGAGAATCCATGAAAACTTCAACGATTCGGCAAAACTTCGTCTGTTTGCAGCAGAAAACACGTCAGTGCGAAACAGATTACTGGTGGTCTTTCAGCCACGCTCTTATTTATTTCTTAACTCGTGAACGCTAGAAAATTTTTCTCAGTCGTCAATAGTGCCACGTATGGCACTTGCCGAGTTTCGTGGAGATCGCAACATGCGCCTCTCCCCCCCTGTGTATTTTTCCCATTTTTTGGATGGAGTTGATGCTCAGTGTACGTAATAAAAATATACAGTTTTGGTCGCCAAAGGCGTTACCACATGAGAGCCATTCGGTCAGAGACACCGACTCGTGGTAGTGTTGTGTTACATGCAGCACCTACACATCGTCTCGGGAGGTCCCGACGGGCGTCGGTTCGACTCCCTTACAGATACGAGCTGTGCGGCCTGCGGTACGGCGCGGGACGGTCTTATACACAGGTTCAAGGCGGGAAAATCTTCATCCAGCGGAACGGACCTTGATCGGTGTTTTGAACTTTAACTTTGCAAACGAAATACTCGAGTAAGATATTTTATCGAAAAAAAGACTTTTCATCGGGACTTTGAAAATTTTTCGTCGTTCGCAGTGGGACTTTGAAATTTTTCGCCGCGCATTGCTTGACTGAAATTTTTTTTCTAGCCGAACATTCATTGATTTTGTCGTTTAGACTTCAGTATTGCAGGGCTCGGAGCGGAAAAGTGAAAAAAAAATTTACGTTCATCGCTAAGCTTAGAAAAATTTTCAGCTTGATTTTTTCGGAGAGTGTAGACCGATCGACCCTCCGATCGGGACATGTACGATCATTTTGCCGAGGCATGAGCCGATCACTGTTTTTTCTCAATGGGGATGAAACATTATCGTCGGGTATCCCGAGTGTCGACCGATCGACCCACCTATAGGGACATGCACAAACTTTACGCGGAGGCACAGGCCGAGCACCTTTTTCCCAGGGACTGATTGAACATATTCGTAGGGATTCCCGAGCGTGGACCGATCGACCGGCCGATCGGGACAGTTCGGAGTATTTCATCTAGGCGCAGGCCGATCACCGTTTCCGAATGGAAAACGAACAATTTTCGTCGGGTATCCCGAGTGTCGACCGACCGACAGTCCTGTCGAGACACGTCGGATTTTTTTCGTCGCGGCACAGGCCGATCACCTCTTGCCCAAGGGAGATGGAACATTATCGTCGGGTTTGTTTGGGTGTGGGCCGATCGACCCACCTATCGGGACATGTAGAATCGTTTCGCCGGGGCACAGGCCGATCACCTTTTTCCCAAGCGAGATGAAACATTGTCGTCCAGTATCACGAGTGTGGACCTATCGAACCGTCCCATCGGGTCAGCTAGAGCGTTTTCGAAGAGGCACAGGCCGATCACCTTTTTCCCAGGGGCTGATTGAACATTTTCGTCGGGATTCCGGAGTGTGGACCGACCGACCCGCCTCTCCGAACAATTAGGCGTCCGTCGTGTAGGCGCAGGCCGATCACCATTTCCCAACGGGAGACTGAACATTTTCATCGAGTAACCCGAGTGTGGTCCGATCGACCCACCTATCGAGACACGTAGAATCATTTCGCCGGGGCACAGGCCGATCACCTTTCTTCCCAAGCGAGATGTCACATTTTCGGCCAGTATCAAGTGTGCGAACCGATCGAATCGTCCTGTAGGTTGAGGTAGAATGTTTTCGACGTGGGACAGGCCGATCGCTTTTTTCCCAGGGGCTGATTGGACATTTTCGTAGGGATGCCCGAGCGTGGACCGATCGACCCGCCATTCCGGACGGTTAGAATTCCATCGTGTAGGCGCAGGCCGATCACCTTTCCCCAACGGAAGACGGAACATTTTCGTCGAGTAACCCGAGTGTGGACCGATCGACCAACCTATCGAGACACGTATAATCTTTACGCCGGGGCACAGGCCGATCACCTTTTTCCCAAGCGAGATGAAACATTTTCGTCCAGCATCAAGTGTGCGGACCGATCGAGTCGTCCTATCGGGCGAGATAGAACGTTTTCGACGAGGCACAGGCCGATCACTTTTTTCCCAGGGGCTGATTGGACATTTTCGTAGGGATTCCCGAGCGTGGACCGATCGACCCGCCAATGGGAACAGTTAGTAGTATTTCGTCTAGGCGCAGGCCGATCACCGTTCCCCAGCTGGAGTCGGACAACTTTCGTCCGGTATCCCGAGTGTGGACCGACCGACCGACCGTCCTATCGTGACACGTCGGATTTTTTCGTCGCGGCACAGGCCGATCACCTCTTACCCAAGGGGGATGGAACATTATCGCTGGGTATGCCGAGTGTGGACCGATCGACCCACCTATCGGGACATGTAGAATCGTTACGCCGGGGCACAGGCCGATCACCTTTGTCCCAAGCGGGATGAATCATCGTCGTCCGGTATCACGGGTGTGGACCGATCGAACCGTCCTATCGGCTCAGCTAGAACGTTTTCGAAGAGGCACAGGCCGTTCACCTTCTTCCCAGGGGCTGATTGAACATTTTCGTCGGGATTCCGGAGTGTGGACCGACCGACCCGCCTCTCCGGACAATTAGAAGTCCGTCGTGTAGGCGCAGGCCGATCACCTTTTTCCAACGGGAGACGGAACATTTTCATCGAGTATCCCGAGTGTGGACCGATCGACCCACCTATCGGGACATGTAGGATCGTTTCGCCGGGGCACAGGCCGATCACCTTTTTCCCAAGCGAGATGAAACATTTTCGTCCAGTATCAAGTGTGCGGACCGATCGAATCGTCCTATCGGGCGAGGTAGAACGTGTTCGACGAGGCACAGGACGATCACTTTTTTCCGAGGGGCTGATTGGACATTTTCGTAGGGATTCCCGAGCGTGGACCGATCGACCCGGCATTCCTGACAATAAGCAGTTCATCGTGTAGGCGCAGGCCGATCACCGTATCCCAACTGGAGACGGACAATTTTTCTTGGGTATCCCGTGTGTGGACCGACCGACCGTCCTATCGTGACACGTTGGATTTTGTCGTCGCGGCACAGGCCGATCACCCCTTACCCGAGGGAGATGGAACATATTCGTTGGGTATGCCGAGTGTGGACCGATCGACCTACCTATCGGGACATGTAGAATCGTTTCGCCGGGGCACAGGCCGATCACCTTTTTCCCAAGCGAGATGAAACATTGTCGTCGAGTATCACGAGTCTGGACATATCGAACCGTCCTATCGGGTCAGCTAGAACGTTTTCGAAGAGGCACAGGCCGATCACCTTGTTCCCAGGGGCTGATTTAAAATTTTCGTCGGCATTCCCGATTGCGGACCGACCGACCCGCCTCTCCGTACAATTAGAAGAACGTCGTGTAGGCGCAGGCCGATCACCTTTTCCCAACGGGAGACGGAACATTTTCATCGAGTAGCCCGAGTGTGGACCGATCGAACCACCTATCGGGACATGTAGAATAGTTTCGCCGAGGCACAGGCCGATCACCTTTTTCCCAAGCGAGATGAATCATTGTCGTCCAGTATCACGGGTGTGGACCGATCGAACCGTCCTATCGGGTCAGCTAGAAGGTTTCCGAAAAGGCACAGGCCGATCACCTTTTTCCCAAGGGCTGATTGAACATTTTCGTCGGGATTCCCGAGTGTGGACCGTCCGACCCGCCTTTACGGACAATTCGCAGTCCATCGTGTAGGCGCAGGCCGATCGCCTTTTCCGAACGGGAGACTGAACATTTTCGTCGAGAATCCCGAGTGTGGACCGACCGACCGTCCTATCGTGAGACGTCGTTTTATTCGTCGCGGCACCGGCCGATCACCTCTTACCCAAGGGAGATGGAACATTATCGTTAGGGTATCCCGAGTGTGGCCCTATCGATCCACCGATCGGGACACGTAGAATCTTTTCGCCGGGGCACAGGCCGATCACCTTTTCCCCAAGCGCGTTGAAACATTGTCGTTCAGTATCACGAGTGTCGAACGATAGAACCGTCCTATCGGGTCAGGTGGAACGTTTTCGACGAGGCACAGGCCGATCACCTTTTTCCCAGGGGCTGATTGAAGATGTTCGTGGGGATTCCAGAGCGTGGACCGATCGACCCGCCAATCGGAACAGCCAATAGTATTTCGTCTAGGCGCAGGCCGATCACCGTTTCCCAATTGGAGACGGACAATTTCCGTCGGGTATCCCGAGTGTGGCCCGACCGACCGTCCTATCGTGTCACGTCGGATTTTTTCGTCGCGGCACAGGCCGATCACCTCTTACCCAAGCGAGACGGAACATTATCATTGGGTATCCCGAGTGTGGATCGATCGACTCCACGATCGGGTGACGTCGAGTTTTTACGGCGAGGCATCAGCCCAACGACTTTGTCCCAACGGAGATGGAACATTTTCGTCGGAAATCCCGATTGTGGACCGATCGAAACGTCCTAACGGGACAGGTAGAACTTTTTCGTCGAGGCACAGACCGATCACACTTTTCCCC
>CATODD010000074.1:10000-32971 GCA_951751655.1 Ophion costatus | reverse complement strand
AGAACGGGTATAATAAAGACAAACTGATCGGTCCTGATCAGGTAATCTTGCGAGGACCTTGTTAGGGCACCGAAGTCAGTGCCTGATCGGCATCGTATGTCTGCCGAATCAGTAGTACCCAGATACCGATGTAAGGAGGCAGCATTAATCAGTCCCACATCAGACGACCCGCAACGCGTGCCCCACATGGCTCTGTTAAGGTTACCTGTCCAAGGCCTGACCGATTTTCCTTTTCCCATCCGTGCTCGGCGACTGGCAAATCCAGTAGACATCCGCTGCCGATCCGCCATGCACTTCGAAGTGTGTGTGATTTGCACCGGATGTCTGCCGGATACCCATATTCGGGGCCATCGAAGTAAACAACTGAGTTGCTGCGTGCATAATTTCGGCAAAGTTCGAATAAAAGGAATATGGCGCCCTTGCGGACGCAGTCATCATCAAATCAAGATACAAAGAACGAATGAAAATAAATTTAAAGTTTGCATCGTGGGAATGCAACGCTATTTTTCTTTTCTTTTCATTCATTTATTTTTATCATTATCAACAGGTAATCAATCAAATCAATTAAATTAAATTTGATTAGCACAACTTAATAAGATTCTTTTTTACAAAATCATCATCAGTAGCCTTTTTTGCAACTTCCGGTTGTAACACACTAATGAGAATATGTAAAAACGTGTGAGTTATTTTCACAGCTTAAATGGGCAGAAAAAATCCGGTAAAACAAAAATTATTGTTGCATTGCAACGATGTTATCTTCAACCCCATGGATAAAATTATTGACATTCTTTAGAATATAATTAGAATGATAAAAACATGCAATGAAAAAAAGACGGTTTACACAAGTGTTCAAGTGGCTAAATGGGTAGCGCGCTCAGCTTTAGAACTAGAAGACGTATGTTCAATTCCGAGGGAAGGTAAAAAACTTCAACTAGGCAGGATATACGTTTTATTCCAATTATCATATAGGCAGGATTATAAATAACGCATATGGAAACAAAAAATACTACCAGAATTTTTTTATCCGTAATTTTTGGGTATTTTTTCATCTCAGGTATAGATACGGCAACAGGTTCAGAGCCTGAAAAGGTATCGAAAAGGTACCGAAAAAAAGACCGAATGTCCTTACCCTGATTCGCTGCACGAGCTGAGCGGGTCAGCTGGTGGAGCAAATGCTCCTTACGAGGCAGCCGGAGACTTGACCGAACATGATCAGCGACACTCGTGCGCTTTACGTCATTCACAATGTGCAGTTACCTCCCCTAGCAGAAATCTTGCAGTTCCATTTTTACGCTTTTTTGACGTCCGGCGATAATCCAGGCGCAATGATGCCAAGGTGTCCGAGTAGAGAGGAAAACCATGCGGTTAAGCTCCGTAGTCGATCGGGGCCCGACGAGAGATTTTTGTTTTAGGCATGACAACGTTAAGCTTGGGGGAAGTGAGAAGAGGAGCGATGTTGATGAGCCACGGAAAGAAGTGAGCCGTGGAGGCCGAGGGCGTTCATTGAAATCGACCCACCGCGTTGGCTCGTTGCCGCTTTGACGGGGCCCTGCTACAAGGCCCAGCATCCTGGGCCCTCCGGTACCGACCGCTGCCCGTGCGAACCTGACGTCTCGACCCCTCCCAGCCTGTGTTGCACTGGACACGTGCTCGCGCCCTTACTCAACTGACTTCATCGGGCCCCAGCTCGCACTTACCCGACAGTATGGACCCCGTGCTCCGAATCGTGTATTGCACCCCAATTGATCACCGAGTCTCTGTTATGTTCTAGCACCATCTTTGTGGGATCTTATGCCCCTCAATGAGGCGCAAAGCAATTACGGCCCCCATTAAGGCCCAACAATTTGGAAGGTGTATGCAGCTCCCGAATTCGCGAGGAAACCCGCGCGCTACGTTAATGGAGGCCTATTTTGGGCCCCCGCGGGGGCCCAATATAATTTATGGGGTAAAAACAGTTCACAAATTTTTTGGACTACCAAGGAGCTACTCTCACTTCAGGTGATGCGTAGCTAGGGCTCTAAAATTGACATCGCCTCTAATTCTCAAACGCTTCATCACCCTAAAGGCAGTTAAGGCAGACTCTCCAAAGTCGACGAGAAATTGCGCTATAAAATCGGCATTCGGTACACCCAGAAGTGGAGTTGAAGGCATTCGATGTGAAATCGGATGGCAGGAGTTGGCTCAAGATGTAGGTGCTCATGAGTAAACGGAAGACGTGGGAATCCACGTCGCCGCGAATTACGCCCCTTGCCATCACGGCTATATACACTAGTATATGTTACGGTTAGTCCGAGGCCCGTTCCCTGCCGCATATTCACTTTAAGCGAGCCGGGTTCGTGACCCCCGTACAGCCGCTGGATTACCAGCTCTCCTCGCGAGCCCTCCAATTGAACACGGCGGCAACGTCCCTCGAGCACCGCGAATCCTTTTATTTCAGCTTTCTTTGCTTTTTCTTTCGTTTGTTACATTGAAGGCGCCACGTCACGGCGGAGGCTACAATTACAAATTTAGAGGCGAGACCGAGTCGTGCCAAATACCTCCCTAGACGAGATCCCAGTGCCGCCCTCTTTCTCGCCTCGTTCCTCCAACGCGGACGCACAACCGACCATTACACGCCGTGCAACTTAAGGGCCCTTTCACGACTTCTTCCCAAGGGTGCCCGACTGACGACAGGTTTAAGGGGAGGACCGTTGTTTCCTTGGGGACGAAATGATCATTCGACTCGAACCGGAAGCGGATTTTTAGGGTTTTCTAGATTTTGTTTTTTTAGGATGATTACGGAGGTTTTTCGTTTTTTTAGCGTTGATGGATTTGCTTAAGACGGAACAAAATTAGAATCCAAATGGATTTTAAGAATGCCTTTATTTTTATTCAATAACAGTTATTATTGCTGGATTAGTCTGCTGCTGGACTTCCGGGATCCATTTTGGTTCCTTATCTGGTGCTGAAAGGAAATTATGTTTTCAATTATATTGAAGGGCCCTCGCATATCACTGGCCAAATTATCATTCAACTAAATATTTATCGAACATTTAACTTGAACTCTAAATCGTCCAGCAAACTTTAACTTGTACTTTGGGACTTTTGTCGATCGATTTACTCACATACAATGAATAATAGTTTATCCAAGAGCCATAATTTTTTTAAGCATGTCCATGATACTCAGCGTTCCTACCACTGCTCGGTACACCGGAAACAGAGCAATTGTTATTTTAATCGACATGGAAGAAAATTATGCAACACGATATATTCCAAAATAAAACACTTCTGATTATCAATCAACAATATTAATGAACCGATAATTAATGAATGTATTTTTTCCTCATTAAAAATTGTCCTTATATAATACTGCTGATTACTAATACTACTGATTACTATTATATGTTATGATTCTTGTTATGATGAAATTTGTAAATATAAAACTCATCATTCCTTGGATTAGTAAAAATATTTCTATAAATATGTAATATAATTATTGATCCTTACCCACGGGCTTTGACCATTTGCAGCAATTTTTTCAAATTCATTGGATCGGCACTCCTACGACTTTTCGCGGTACCAGAAACAATAAAATTGGATTGTAATATTCTTTTTATAAATAACATGGAACGAATAATTTAATCTCTGATATTCTTAATAAATGTATTCACCACTTGTTAATTGATGAAAACAAGGACTGAAACAATTATTTAATAATTTACAAGAAAAATGTGTATACATTATTGCTCTATTTATTGGAAGATTATTTTATATAGATTACTTGAACATAATGACGTTTATAAGTTATATGAATGTGTCTTACCCGAGCATTTTTTTGGCCAATTCAGCAATTTTTTTAAAATTTATCGGATCAGCACTCCTACGTCTTTTCGCGGTACCGAAAATAATAAAATTGTGTTTTAATATTCATTTTATAAATAAAATGGTAATAATCAACTAAGCCCTGATATTTTTGACAAATTTATTCACCACATACTGATTGATGAAAGTAATTATTAAAATCATTATTTAATAATTTATAAGAAAAATGTGTATACAATATTGCTCTATTTATTCGAAGATTATTTTATATAATACAATTGAACATAATGACGTTTATAAGTTATATGAATGTGCCTTACCCGTGCAATTTTTTGGCCAATTCTATAATTGTTCGAAGATTCAGCGGATCAGCACTCCTCCGGCTTTTCGCGGTACCGAAAACAATAAAATTATATTGTTAAATACTTTTTATAAATAAAAAGGTAAAAATCATTTAGTTCCTAATGTTTTCAATAGAATCATTCACCATTTGTTAATTGCTGAAAATAATTATTGAAAAATTTATAAGAAAATCGATGTATGTTATTTCTCAATATATTCAAAGAATATTTTATACATTTTGATTGCACCTAATGATGTTTATTAATTATATGAATGTGTCTTACCTGCGGACTGTTTTGCACAATTTGAGAAGTAATTGATGTCCCGACGGATCAGCACTCTTGCGACTTTTCACGGTACCGAAAACAGTAAAATTGAATTGTAATATTCCTTGTACATAACAGGATAGAAAAGAATTTGTTATCTGATATTTAAATTGAATTTATACGTCAATTTATTAGTCACTTAAATCAATTATTACATAGTTATTTAACAATTTATAAGTAAATCGATATATGTTATTTCTCAATCTGTTCATAGTATGTTTTATACAATTTAATTGCACAAAATGATGTTTATTAATTATATGAATGTGTCTTACCCACGGTAGTGTTTGCACATTTTGATAATTTTGTGATGATGCAAACTCGGATCAGCACTCCTACAATGTTTCATGTCGAATAACGCGTTAAATAATTCACGCTTCATTTTAATTAAGCAAAATTATAACAATTTTCCTTCACCTCGTAGGCAAAAGGTGCGGCACCAGTTTTGCCAGTAGTCCGAACATGCCAGGATCAGCATCGCGACGAACGAGCGCTTCTAGCTCGGCTTCCTCCGAATCGGCCTGGGCGACCGTGATCGCCAGAGCCACAAACAAAAGTAGGGCAAGTCCGTGAAAAAACTTCATATTTTTTCTTTTTCTCGGTTCTTGTTTTCTTCAAAACTGTTGAACTTAGAGTGTACTGCTTACAAAAAATCCCGCTTCTTTTATACCCGATTTTCCCATAAATATATGTTTTTTCTTGTATTAATTTCTATTTCCGGCTCAGCGGTCTTGCTATGTTTGTTTTATTGCATTGCTACGAATAAAAATCGGCAGTTAAGCGTCTAAAGTATTTCCTTACGAGGATCCTTGAAGCGTTGGTCTAAATCTTTTCTATTCTTTCCTATATTATTTTCGAACTTGTTTAAATTTGAATAACCGCATCCGAATATATAAATATATATAACAATATTGATTTGTTTCGAGCTCCAAAATGAGTAATGTCATTTGCCAACTTGTCAAGTAATAATAAATGATTAGTTTATTAATAAAGTTTTAAATTATTTTAAATAATAGTTTTTTAAATAATAGTTAATAAATTTTTCGTTGTCGAGTAATACGAAAAATTATTACTCCATAATAAATTATAATATTATATGATGATAATATAAGAATTATTGAAATTAAGTAGTTTGCATGGATGAAAAAATAATTTAATTGATTTTTTTTCATAAATGTTTAAACGATATCATAACATACTGTTATTTATATACATTTAATAATATATTTCAAATTCAATGATAATGATTTAACATTCCCGGAATAAATAACTTACATCGACGCACGATTGTCTTAACTTGCGTATTTGATTTAATTTTTGCATAAAGATAGCGTCTTATCTAAATAGTGCAGACGACTGGCTACCGTCCGAGTTTTAGTGCCGTCTTATCGCTCATGGGATAATGTTAGGAAAATGTTTACTCCGGTTTCACCTCGACTTTATTTATTTGCCGAACGATACGGGAGTAATAAAATATTGATGCCACTCGCAGGAAAATTGTAACCGGAAATTTATTTCCTCGGCTGCCCTCCCGCCTCGCTCCGGTTTTCTCAAAGGCGTAACGATAGGGTAAAAGACAAGGGGGTTGGAACTCTCGTAACTCGAAACCCTATACTGGCTCCCCTTTGTAAGAACTTGAAGGGATTTCTCTCGAGTCGTTGCACCGCGTGGGTGTAAGTCGCTAATTACACGTCTGAGAGACCAGCCTCGTCTCAAGGTGTTCGTTATTATGCACGTCTGAATACGAGAGAAACTTTGTAACTGAAAAAATGGTGAAAAAATAAAGGGATAAAAAATGACGAATAAAAGAGAAATACTGCTCGTATACACAGAAGTATTACAAGCCCTAGGTTTCATATGAAAGTACCACACCTGCATTGGCGGCTCTCGAGCGGCTTCGTGCAACGCTAATTGAAGGCTGGGTCGCGCCAGATCGTAGCTTACCATTTTTTCAAAGTGATACTATTTTTTTTCCCGAGAATTTTTTTTTCACGAACACAAATACTTATAAATTTTGTCAATTTTAAATGTAGAATTAAATGTATTGAATTATAAATATTTCTTGAATTTTCGTTTAGTAACTTTCCATTGGTCGAATTGTTTTCAGTGTTTTGCAATTGATGAATGATTTTTTAATTAACAAAAGATTTCAAAAATAGTGTCCTCTTCGTTATCGAGTGAAAAAATGTCTCTTTTTTGTACATCGATACAAATGTACATCGATAAAATGCTGAACGCGCATGTTTTTTCTTCTTCAATCGATATGACATTTTTTTATACTGTAACTATATAAAAATATATAATATTATGTAGATAAATATTTTTTTTTTAATTATATATAACACAAATAATTTTACTTTGATATTAAATTGAAAAAGCATAATATCGGGGAAAAGTAATGAAAGCTCGACTATCAATATTACTGCATTCGTTATCTGGCTGGAACTTCGTATTCCGACGTGAATATACAGATGCGCTGACTGCGTACACAAACTCCACTCACTCGTCTCGCCCACTTGGTGGATAAAAAATAAATAAGAAGAAAACAAAAATGAGAAACGGAGTGGGCCCTCAGACTCAGGGAACGTCAACAACGACGAGAGTACCAAGGTAAAAATAAAAGGGACATTTTCTTCGGCTTATTGATGCTCCTCATCACGTCGAATCCTCATCCCATTATTCAATGCTGAGGAAGGATTTTATGCGCCTTGTTTCCAGCGGGTTCTAGTGTTTCAAGTAGATATCCCAGGGCCACACTTATTTTAGCCCTCGCATCAACGGAAAGCCACCGTGCAATAAAAAACGTGATAATAATATTTCTACAAATCATTAACGCGATATCGAAGAAAAATCATTTTTCACAAACGTTCAATGTATTGTTTTAATTTAGACGACTTTCCAAACGTCGTTACGTTTTTTTTTTAAGAAAACTAAATAAAATTATCCTTTTTGAATTTGTTTTACCTTAGTTATAAATATTATGAAGATTAATCGATATTATTGATATGATCAAGGGATTAAGAGATTTATCGTCGTAAGATTTTCATTATAGAAATGATCATTAGTATTTTTAGTTTTTTGGTGATTATAATCATTTTTTGTTTAATTTTGCGATATTATCGTCACTTTTGAAAAATCGTTATTATTTTAATACTACGATAGTTATTATTATTTTATAAGAATACAAAAATTCGTTATCATATTTCAGAGACGGTAAAAGTATTGATTTGATTTCGACGAGAGAAGTCGTTGAAATCAAATCGATACTTTTACCGCCTTTGAAATGTGATAGTAAATTTTTCTATTGAGAAGCAACTATTTATCTATTTTTCTATTCTTTTCTACGATTGAGAAGAATCATCACGATTATTTTTAAAAAATGCGGAGAAATATTATCCCTTTTGAAAAATTATTATTTTTCTTATAAATCCTATGGAGACGAATCGATATTATTGTTGTTATGAATGTATTAAGAGATTTATAATCGTTATATTGCATTGCAAAAGCTACCATTAGTTTTTTTAATATGATGTGTATTATTGACAAATTATTTATGCTCAAGAGAACTCTATTTTCGATCATTCGTCCGTTTGATAAACCTCCAACAGCTATAGAAAAAACTTAAAAATAAAAGAACAGTTGGAGAAATGGATTTTATGAAACGGTGAGCTGAAGACGTTTGAAAAATGTTTGCCAATAAAAGAAATATGAGGAAGGCTCGTGGAGGATTTGTTTCATTCATTAAACGAATTTCCTTTTATCGGAAGTGTTTTTTTTTTATCGTGGCATGAAAACAGTTGGCTGGACAGCATTGGCGAGTGTATAAGTAATTTACCCGTGAATCAACTGAGACGAGAACAACGAGTGGGTGAAAACCTCGGTCTGCGCAGCGTTGTGCCAGGATTTATCAGGGCGATATGTCTGCGGTTGACAGTCCGATGTGTAGACATCGCTCACTTTGCGACCAGCATTTCTCACCTCGCTCTCCCGCTCGACGCTCTTAGAGACTTGCTTTTTTTCCTAGATAGGCTGACCCAGCGTATTCTTTTTTCTCGTTTCTCGGCATAGCGCAAAGACGACCCCTCGAATTGTTCGATTAAATGGCATCATTTTTCTCCGTCGGAAAACACTTGTCCACCGCTCTACACGTATGCTTAATAATGCACTCCGTTGCAATCACGATGATGTTCCTAGAATTCCACTCGTAGACGATCGCAGTAACATATTCCCGTCTTAAAACATTTTCTCATACACAGATGCTGAAAAAATACAGACACGAAAGAACAATGACGAGAGAAAGTAAATCGGACCTACGGAAAATTCAGCATATTTAATTTCTTTGTTATCATTCGTGCTTCCAATTTCAGAAATTGGTGGATTATGCTATAATACAAAAGAATGATGCCCGATGACATATCATTGGCAAAAACCAATTTTTTCGTGTGGTACCAAAAATCGCCGCTAGGTGGCCGGGAAGCCTCGTTTCTCGCACAAGCGAAGCATGTCACTCTGCGGTATACAAGGTTTGTTCAAAAAAATAAGGTGACTTTTCAAGTTTCGCCTGCTACGTACTTTCGATTTTCGATTTTCTTTTGTTATGTTGGTACACGTGTCCCCAACATATGTTAACATTATCAGCCATTTTGCATATTTAGTTTAGTTTTGACAGATCTAAAGGTTAGACGTGTTTTGGTGTGGTTGGCGATGTTTTGCTATCGATTTGTGGCAAAACAATTCATGGTTTTTCCATCACGATAATGCACCTGCTCACACATCGTTGCTCGTTAGTGATTTTTTGGCCAAAAACAACACCGTAAGCATGCACTCCTGCGACTTTTTTCTGTTCTTAAAACTGTAAAGACCCATGAAAGGACGGAGATTTACCACGATTGAGAAGAGAAAGACCGCATCGCTGGAAGAGCTCAAGGCCATAGCAAAAAGTGCATATCAGAAGTGCTTCGAGGATTGGAAAAAGCGCTAGCACAAGTGTATTATATCTGAGGGGGATTACTTCCACCGGGACATAATAGATATTGATAAATGAATAAATATTCTTCGAGAACAATGAGTCACTTCCTTTTTTGAAGAAACCTCGTACATTGAAGCGCTCGATTACGGTGCTTCAGCGCGGAAAACATACGCTAGCTTTTTATTTCTTTCCTGCACGGTGCGTAAGCCGAAATATATCAGTTTGTACGATTTTTTTGCGCTCACGCGACAAAGCGATTCTCATGTTAGACGTGTATGGTGTCTTTTTTAATCTCGCTTGTTGCTCCGAGCAGCACGGTCTCTCTCTCTCTCTCTCTCTCTCTCTCTCTCCTCTCTCTCTCTCTCTCTCTCTCTCTCTCTCTCTCTCTCTCTCTCTCTCTCTCTCTCTCTCTCTCTCTCTCTCTCTCTCTCTCTCTCTCTCTCTCTCTCCCTCTCCCTCGGTGAGCGATGGGACTGACGTAGCGAGATCGAGATGCAAAAGAGGTCCCGCGCGATTTACCCACTCGTAGTTGCTTTCAAACTCGCCGCCTCCGAAGCGGATAAATTCGCCCGGGTCTGTCGATCTATTAATTCGAGCCGGCTTTACATTCCTACGGGAACCCTCGAGTGCCGCGATCTCCGAGTCTTTCCTTCGCGACCTTCCTGCCCTCTCATTCTCCTTCTTACCCACACACACACATACATATATTCGCACTTTTTTATTGCCCCCGATCGTTTAATTTATATCTAAGGGGTGGAGATCGTTCGCGCGACAAACGTGTATATGTGACTCGGTGACCCCGGGCCCAATGGCGACTCCCCCGATACTATATGACCCGACCAATGGTTATTTGTATCACCTTGTACGACGCATACCTCTGATAAACTTTTTCGAGAGCTACAAAGCTCAACGATAAATTAAACGACGAGAGCGAACAATTCGAATAAGAAAATACTACAAGACGGTGAACGGCTTGATTTTATTAGCAAAAGAGTATCGACGGAAATCGGAGGAACTTTGGAAGAACTTTCCGCCTTAAGGGGGTGACGTTCGAAAAATCTGTTGGAAATTAATTGTGACTTAAATGCTTATCGGATTTAGTTCAATTTTTGTATGTCACTGTTGATCAGGTTGACGGTGATATCTGTTGAGTTTTGAAAAAAAAATATTAACAATTGGCAAAGTCCTTAATGCAGAAAAAGCAGAAAAACCTTGAAGCAGGTAAAGCAGAAAAGTCCTCAAAGCAGAAAGTCCTGAAATAGTGACAGGGCTTCTTATTTTCTTATTTTTAATTGAGGCAGATGTTTTAGGCTGATGAAATTTTTTATTTACTTACGGGAATATCGATAATAGCAAGGATGTTCAATGAAAAAATTAAAGAGAAATAGATTGATTATTTTTCTCATCGGTGGAACGAGATTGCAAATTGACTCTGCCAATTACTGATATTTCTCTTCCACATTCTACAAATCTTTTCATCACTAAGTATACATACGAAAAATAAAACAAATCGCGCAATTAGTTTTCGCATAATTAAATCAAAAAGTTTTCGCCAGTTTCTGGCGGGTACGCTAGCCCCTTAAGGTAGCACGTTCGGAGTGTCGGTAGCGAGGGCCGTGTGTCCTCGCGACGCGAGTGCAGCCGATCAGGAGTACGGAATCGTTCCGAAGCTCGGTTATGTATGAAGCTATAAATCTCCGAGGGACAAATCGCCGAGTCGTACGTTCGTTCTCTCAGAGGCTAATTGTTGGGAAGGCGAATGCCGGGATTCTACGAGCCCGTTCAATGGCGGCTTCTGTTTGGCGAGAAGCGCCCTTTGGACTTGTCTTCTCGCGGGCTTTCCTCTTCGCCATCCGGTGAAAAAAAAGACCGCTTGTTCGATTAATCGATTATTCAGCCTTCTCCCGATGACCGAACCACACGCGGTGACTTCCGTTCTCCATTCGCTCCTCATCGATACTAGCGGCTTATAAGCGCCAACTTGTTTCAAGCTATCCCGCGTTCATATTCGCTTCCGGGTAGACGGATTTATTTTATTACTCAAATCGCCTATCAATTCGATCCGCGAAATAACTTTCCGGATTCTTCGATGTGGCCGCGCACTCCTTTCACTTCCTTACCCGACGGATTTTCCACCTTCTGCGATCGTAAAACCCATAAGGAGCTTTCCTGCTACGTTCACGTGGCGATAAAGTACACGAGGCCACCGCAGGTGGATCTCGTCGATACAGGCACCTCGTCCCATCGACACTGCCTAGTAAAGATAATGCTAATTTATTGCAAATCATCGTTTTTTACGCACCAGTCTAATTCAGCGATAAGAGACATCGCCACCAATTCTCCGCGACGAGGCTGCATGTCATCAGGGTTTCCAATCCGACATAGCTGGCGGCTAGCGCAAAGCGGCTGCGAAGTGGTAGGACGTTGCAGATCACCATTTTCGATGGACCACCCGATCTAACGATGAAGAATATGGCCGAGAAACCCTCCAGAACCTGGCTACAAGTCATCAAGATCTCTTCTTCACTCCAACTCAGCTGGCAGTACAATGGAACAACAAACTATTGCAATTCATCATTCTTGATATACCAGTCCAACCTAACGATAAGGAATAACACCACCAACCCTCCAAGACTAGGCTACAGTTCATCGGCGTCTAGTATCCTATCCAACACAGCTGGTAGGTCAATTGAATCAACTATGAAACAACAGACTACTGCGCATCACCATTCTTGATGTACCAGTCCGATCTAAAGAAGAGGGTCATTGCCGCCAACTCTCCAGGCCTAGCCTACACTCCACCCGAGCATGATCCAGTCTGGAAACCGTCGACTGGTGCTCCCGGAAGCCTCGGCCAATGCTTGAACTCCAGATGCCCGAGGCGAGGATCAAAAACGAGATTTCAGAAGGTATAAGGTATCCCTTTTAAGGCCCTCGGATGAACATAATGTACCCGGATGCGCAAGAACAAGGCATTGGATGCAAGGACACTCGCTGGATAAGGTCTGAACGCGGGGACAGACTGGTCGTCGTTCATGCTCGTTGCGTAGCTCCCGTTGAGATTTCCCTAACTCGTAGCCGATGTCAAGGATTCTGAGTCGCATCGACGCTGATGTCGGCGAGATCCAGCCGCAAAGGCTCCTCAAGATTATTCGCCTCCATTGGCGAAGACCCAGCTCTTCCGTCTAGTTCCACGACGCAGCTGGCTACTAAATGCGAAATGTGCGTATGCCCTCCCCTGTTGTCCTCTCCCCCTAGCTAAACTCCGATCGGCTACAATACTTTGCGTTCCAAGGACCCCCAACATTCTGCTGGAGATGCAACCTTTGAATCAAGGAACTCCAGGTTAGGCTGGGAAAATACTGGGCAAGAGTACTCCTCGGGATTTTCGGAACCTCAACATCAGCTGGTTCATAATTCGTGGATTGATAAAGGAAGGCCTTGAGGCGTTAAATTATTGGAGGCACTCCTCAAAGGAAATCCGTGCATACCCAACTCTCGATCTGTTATGGTCAATGTAATATGACACATAAAAAGGTAGAGGTCAGGCAGCACTTGCATACGAATACCCAGCTCTCCACAGATCGTTCTTGGATCAACGGCCTTTGGTCTTCCGCTCGAGGACAATGGCCACGATACAAAACGGGGGAAAGCACGCACGAGACGTATCTAACTGAATTACGCACTCACCTGCTTCATTCCCAGCCTCGATTTATTCATCCTTTCCTTTCTTCTCCCATCCTGTGGGAATCCGATCAATAATTCATAAGCTCCCTCCACCAGTATTTTTCAGTGCCGCGATCAGGACACCATAAAGAGTACGGCATTTCTCGCGGACATCGTGGTCAGGATACCACTCTAGCAGGACAACGAGTCACTACTCGTTGTGCAATAGTGTCGTTTCTATCCGAAAGATCGACAAGTGTTGTTGTTGACTTAATTTTTCGCAGTCCGTCAATGAGGCGCAAAGAAATCACTTCTCGGTGGATGATCGATGGATCATTGATCCAAGAATTGAATATACACGGTGTGAATCATCAACCGCGCGTCCAGCATCCTCCCCAGTATCCAACGTGAGCCAAGAATTCTCGGCAATCGTTGAGTCATGATCGATAAATTATTCACACCTGCTGATTACCGGGAATCCAATGGAGGACTTTGTCGCTGGCATTATTAATCCTAAAACCATAAATTCCGTCTGTTTTGGTTTCTCCGGAGGATCGAGAGGATATCGGGAGACCGGTCGTCTCTCACAGTCGTAAAGTCTTTCTCGTTTTCCAGGTCATCAAACGTGTGTTCCCCCATCGGTCTCTCGGGGGGCGACGACGGGCAAATTGGCTCCACGAGTGAAATCACGCGTGGCATTTTCCTCGAAGCGTGTGTTTTTAAGACGGGCCGAGATTTCCAAGCGGTACTCCGTACAGCCGCGCATGCATTATGAAATGCGCGATCGAGTGCTTGTCTGTGACGTCCCATGAGGCATGAGCGAGACCTCAGCACTTCTCGGCGATCTCTCTCTCTCTCTGTCTCTCTCTCTCTCTCTCTCGCGAGCACCCGTGGCTGCTGACGGTATTATGCATTCTCGGAAACTGTAAACACCATCATTGAAAACCTCTAATACGCGCGAGCTCGCCGACGCCGCCCGGTAAAAGGTCACGACGGTGTCCGATGCACGTAAGACCCCGAGTGCAGACACGTGAGCAACCGAAGAGCGAATCCTAATCCGCTATTCGGTCATGAAGAGTCGTGCCGAAAGGCTCGTGAACCGCGCCGGCGTGCACCCAAATGTATAATAAAGATCGACGTCCAAAGTGCGGGCTAGCTTCGACGGAGTTCGCTCGGATCGACTGATCGGTAGTCCAAATGGGAGATGATCCATTGCCCGCTCTGAGACTTCTGGTAAGGCGCATGGCGACGGAGCCTTGTCCGGGGTCAGGGCTCGGTCCCGTACGTTCGTGATCCTTTGACCGCTTTGCCCTTGAATTATTTCTGATAAAGATCAACGACCTGCCAGGTGGCAGGTGTCCATCATCGATTGATGGTTGACCCATTTGATGCAGGCAAGCCGGAAGATGATGAAGGCAGAAGTTTCGAACCTCCGGCAGATCTACTGATCAACCAGATCCGCAGTGCTAACAATTGCCTAGGGACTTGAATTGCTAGAGGATCTAGCTGACTGAAGACGGAACAGGCCACCAGCAATCGATGCGGTTGATGCAGTTCCGTCCGGTAGGTGACAAAGGACTTGCCGAGCCTCTAACAGACCCGACGGTCATCCAGGTCGCCGTCGGTGGAACAACGAAAACGCACTGTCTCCTCGGTTGGCAAACCTAGAACCTCCATGACGAAAGAATGGCCCGCATATGTGGCAATACACGCGGGTCCGTTCTCCGGCAAATCAGGCGGCTGCTGTCTTTCCTGGGTCTTGTCTCTCCTCGTTGGCGAGTGCGGTCCCTTTACCGTCGACCTGGACGTTCGTCCCGCGAGTCTCAAACAATGCGACGTGCGGATTCCGCTTTATTTACTCCCGCCTTATATACAACGAGGGCCAGAGCATTGAGCGACTCGGTGCGCCCCAACTTGCTCCGTGTCGCGGATGTCCACCGATCTCCAAAGGTGGTGGTGGTGGTTGTGGTGGTACACGACTCCTTTTTAACCAGGACTCAACGAGGGGTAGAGAGAAGAGAAGCGGAGAAAAGATTATACTCTCTCTCGCTCTCGTATTCCTCGACTACTATGCCAGCTACCGTCTTCCTGACAATCCGCGAACACTCGACATGCAAAGCACGCGTTGTCATTTGCTCCCATCTCCTACAGATCGGTTTGCGCCGGACTAGTGCGTAATCCTCAGCCATAGTAGAGGGGCACCGCTTGGTTTTCGTTTTTTTATCTTCCTCCCGAGGCACTTTACCTCAGTGCGCGCCGACGTCGCGCTGGATTACGTCGCAGTGGACTACGTCCCGGGGGTCAAGGAGAAGGATCGACGCGGGGAATTTCCACCTTTTTCATTGAATCGCCGAGGACTCGTCTTCGTGAGCATCCTTTCACTTGATTCTCTCTCACTGTCACAACCGAATGACAGCTTCTCAGGAGCAGTCCTGTGGTGTGCCTCTCGAGTTTTTTTTCATTCTTCCTAATCGAATTCAACGTCTTGCATTTTCAGCCCGGGTTGCCTGGAGATTTCCCTGCTCTGTTAACAGGTCAGCGAGGAACGAGTCCTTGGTGAGCGGCAATGAAGAGAGAGCGAGAGAGAGAGAGGAGAGAGAGAGAGCGAGAGGGTGAGAGGTGGGAGAATTCGCTATCAATATGGATTTAAAGTTATATTCCGTTGTGCACACACTTTGTGTGGTCACAATATATCATTCCGGGCGCTATCGGACTCAACGCAAAAGGACAGCTCTCCTGGTTTGCCCTTGGTTCCGTCGTTATTCTTGCCTCTTATACCACCCCCCCCCCCCGATCCGGCCTCACCTCACAATTATTCGCCTACAATCTTAATCCAATGACACATGGACTCGGTCCTTTCGCGACAGCCACCAAAGACTCCTGCATACCATATTCTGACGGTCCTTCTGGTGCCATCTCTCTCTTCCCAGCGACGATCGCTGCGCTTCGTCAACTTTTAACAAAAATTCCTCCTCTTGATCCGCGTTACTCCAACAAATGGGCTGGCCATCAAACATCTCAGGGGAACCATTGAAGATCCGTTTATAGAACTGGATCTGATTGCATCAACAAGCTGGTAAGTACGTAATAATTATGAGCCTGCGGTTTTCTGTGGTTTTTAGTCGTCACGAAGAAAGATCAGAAACTAGGAGCGTTCTCGATTGTTTTTCAATTCTAAGATCACAGCGGCATTGCGAGGAGCTGATAAAACTGATACAGGCATTGCCAGAATGCAATCACATTCCTAGATCCGGATGACGTTGTTGGATCTCGATCACACTACCAGAGTATGATGACATTGGCGAATCCTGAAAATATTTTTACGGCTGGCAGGTCTTGACAGCATTGCCAGATTCTGCTCGTACTGCCAAACCCAAATAATATTCCCGCATCACGGTTATATCGTGACATTGCCAGGTGCTCATAATGCTGAGGCCAACGTTATCAAATTCCAATCACATTCCTAAATCCGGTTGACATTGGCGGATCTTGAAGACACCGATGACATCTTCAAATCCTCGGACCAGTCATGACACTGTCATGCCATGGTGGCACTGCCATATCCTACTGACACCGCTAATCCAACTACAACATCCCGATAACGCTGCCACTCTTCACTTTGATCAGCTTGATACTTTCCCAAACCTACTTTTTTTCCCACGCCAAGTATACTTCGTCCAAGAGAGCAGAAAAGGGACTAAGAATCTATACACGCTGTCCCGTAACGCGTATCGGAGAATCCGCGAAACACGAAACGGTGCAGTACATACGTTTGGAAAACACGAACGGTCTGCGCGGTGGTCATTCACCAAGAACGATCGAGATCGTGGGTCGGGGGTTCGCTCGTGCGTGCGTGTGAGCTGCAACGGGCAAGTGTGACACTCCCGCCACAACAAAGTATTCTCCCGTAGAGTTGTCTGTAGTGTAGTCGACGGAATCTACCGATAAATTCCATCAGGATGGGGTTAAGCGAAATAAGGGGAGAACTTAAAGAGGCGAACAAAAAAAGCACACGCACACACATACACACGCACAGAAAAGAATATATAATGCGGAGTCTTGGGTTTCTGCCGTAGGTCGGTAGCGACTGCACAAGGCCAGGGGGGCAGGGGGGGATGGGCTGACATTGGCTCGTGTAGTATTTCGCGACTTCCACGAGCAATGTGTTGCCAGTATTTCGTGGGAGTCCGGGGCGAGCTACGCGGAGAAGGACAGCGACGACAACAGCCGGGACGAGGATATTTAGCCTCGAGGGTTAAATAAAAGTGGAGGCGAAGGGAGGGCGATGTAACACACGGAGGCGAAGAATCGCCGATGGAACTTACCAACCCAAGGACCACCGTAGCCGCATGCCTACAAATTGCATTGTTCGGGCATGTTGCTCCCATCACCACTACCTTCTTAATGATACCGGTGGCTCTTTCGGTAACTTATAGTATTGCTGAAATACCGATCGCTGTGTCGTCTTTCTCTCCCATAGGACTCCCGAAATTTCTTCCCGGTGTTACCTAATTTGTTCGCCCCTACAGCCAGACGTGCTCTCAATGAAACTTGATGTCGCTTGGTAGGTTTTCGAAGTCCGAGTAACCAGGCTCGCGATGTACGTCTACCCGCGCAACCGCTTTGCCCAAGGACCTTAAGACCATCAGGTGGGAATCCGGCTGCTGGATCAGCCACCATTGAATGCTCCCAACGACTCATTGGTATCCTATCAGCAGGTGACGTTTCGTGGATTTTTCTTGCCCTGGTAACGTTTACCAGCCGTTATCCGCTGCTGCCAGTAGGGAGACGGTTTCGTCCGTCGTCCCTAGGGACTCGTAGACCATTAGGTTGGAACCCGGATTACTGTTCACAGGAATGAGAGGACCAAGGATAAAGAGGATCGACCTGGTCGAGGTACGCAAAAGAAAAAGCCTGTGTGGAAGAAACGGGAGGATGAGAGAGGTCGAGCAATAAGGAACAGAATGGTTTTGCGGTCTGGGTCTCTGTGTGATGCATCGCGTAGTGTTCTACCAACAGCAAGGGGGAGGGGAGCTAACCCTTCCATCTACTTGTCCGTCTCTCTCTTTTCTGTCCTCTCATACCGTCCAACACAGCACCAGCCATCATCAAGAATTATGATGATTGCAGGTTGCTACCATTTACAGTAGTGCGGTCTCCTCGCTCCTCCTGCCCTCTTCTCTTCTTCACAGTTACCTAGCGAGATGGCTCTCGTACTGCTCGCTCGCAATACAGCAGCACCGAGCTAACTCGACCTATTCCTTCGCTTTATCTCTACCATCTATTTGTCCCTAAGGTGGAGAAGAAAGGCGATTGTCATGCGCAGCCAGCTTCCGTGCACCTTGTCACAAGAGACACGATTGCCCACCACCAGATATATGTTTTCGCGAAAACGAAGAGACTTAGGCCCTGCAGGACACTTCAATCATCGTGCGAACACCTTCACCAAGGCTAGAGACAGCCTAGTTTCGTCGGGACTTTGTTCGCCATGCCATCTCAAAATCGCCACTCGTGAGTTCTCGACTCCGCGTATCTCTGGAAGCGGCACAAATTAGCCAATGGATTCCTGACGAGGGATTCATTAAGGGTGAAGTTGTAAGGATCCCTTCGGACATTTCTATCGCGCGGTTAGAAATCGCTGGTACGCGATCTCGCTGCATAGGAATCTCGGGGCTTGATAACTTCTTCTTCCTCTATCTTTTGACTGTAATATCTCGTTCAAAGGTAGCCCACAATGTGGCAAGATAGATAGTGGGAACGACGAGAAACGAGGAAGGAGAACGTGAAAAGGAGACAGAGGCTCCAAACGAGTGAGCGTGCGAGAGAGGGAGAGAGAGAGAGAGCGCGAGAGAGGGGGGGGGGAAGGAGAGCAACAGGCAAATAAAGAAGAGACCAAGATGCAAGAGTGAGACACCCGAAGTATTTTCGTAAGCGATAAATCATCGCGTGCCACCTCCGTGCTCGCACAATGCCGGACTAATCTTCCATCACGCACGCACGATATAACTACGCCCGCATGGCGTCTTGTGATTTACCATCCTTGTGGCTAACCTCTATTATGCATGGCACACGGTGGAAACTGTTGAGAATGCTCGTGCACCTTGCACTCCCTCGTACATTTGTGTGTATGTATACACACGCGCACACATACATATGTAATATTTTTGTGTTCGTGCATATACACCGTGTCTCCAGTAAAATTGTGGAAACTTTCGAACCGTTCCTTCCCTTCCAATCCTCGAATATCTTCGCTTGCAATTTTTCTGCAAGTGCATACGAATCATTCGAAAAAATGGTAAACTGCCAAAAAAGAAAATAATAATTTCAATTCTTCTCAAACCTGAAATAAAATATCAAAAAATTCCAGTTTTAATTAAGACCGACAAAAATTATTATCGAAAATTCTGTTTAAAAAATCTTCCAATTATGATCGCGTGTAAATAAAAATGTCGGAAAATTCGAATGAAGCCTGAATAAAAATACGAAGTGTCTCCCCGGTCTGGTTATCGGACGAATCAGCGTCCGTTATTCGTCCGAATAGCGGCTCAGTTCACGCCGTATTGCCAGTCGGCGTACATATTATTGTGATACGTGTAAGCTAGTATCCGGACGAATAATATGTATATAATTGTCCGGATAGATTCTGTTAAATTGTCCAGAAACAAACTATCCGGAAAAATAATTTACGCGTAGTCATCCGAAGAAAGTTTTTATTATTTTGTTTGGGTTTGGATTGGTTGGTTGTGTCTGAATTGGTTAGTTGTGTTTGGGTTTGTTTGGTTTGGGTTTGTTTGGTTTGGGTTTGGGGGTCTTGTTTGGGTTTTGGTATTTTGTGGGTTTGTGTTGTTTGGATTTGTTCGATTTGGGTTGGTTGGTTTTGGGTTTTTTTGGGGCTTTTTTTTTTTGGTTTGAGTTTGTTCGGATTTATTTTGGTTTGGTTGGTTGTGTTTGGGTTTGGGTTTGTTTGGTTTGGGTTGGTTGGTTTTATTTGGGTTTGTGTTGTTTGGGTGTGTTTGTTAGGCTTGGGTTGGTTGGTTTTGTTTGGGTTTGGGTTTTTCGGATTTGTTTATTTGAGTTTGGGTTTGTTTTTTGGGGTGGTTTGTTTGCGCTAGTCATCTTGGATTTGTATGTTTGGGTTTGGGTTGATTTGGTTGGGTTTGTGTGTTTGGGATTGTTTGTTTGGGGCATTGTACAGCGTGAACCGCGTGAAATAAGCCGCTGTCGCGACGAATAATCATAGATAACAATATAGCAAAATTTCAGTTACGATTGAGACCGGCTAAAAATTATAAACGCATATCCTATCAAGCACAATCTCTTCCCGTCGTGTCGAGTGTTCATAAACGTATCGGAGAATTCCAATGAAGCGTATATGAAGCCTGGTTAAAAATATAAAAAATCCAGTTATAATTAAGGCCGACAAAAACTATTAGCGAGAATCCTGTAAAAGAAAACATAATTTTACTTCTCGCTGAGTAGAAATAAAAAACTCGATGAATTCGGATAAAGCCTAAATATAGTCTGAATGAAAATGGAAAAACAACCAGTTACAATTAAGGCCGACAAAAAATTATTAGCGAAATACCTGTTTAAAAAAAACTTCTTGATTCTCGTCGAATCTAGATAAAAATATCAAAGCATTCAAACGAAAACTACGATCGAATTGGAAGAGTAGAATCCTCTTGAAAAATGAAAATTTATCTGTCAAATCCTCGAACGAAATAATCATGAATCCCTAGTGGAATTCCAACCCACAAAACGTACCTTAATAAAATCATAATTATTCGAGCCGAAAAAAATGTAAAAAGAATGTATTTCTGTCCTTTCTTTATCGTTTTAACGCTGGAGACCGCATCGATATTTCCGGAAAAGGGATCGTCGTTCATTCTCCAATCAGAATGATCACGTTCATTCTATATGTATTCCTGTACCTAAGGAGTTCCTGAAACGAGCCGCGCTATGAATGGAGCAATAAAAGAGGAACGGTGTAACGGCGCGCAGGATTCGAGCGAGACGGAGGACAGAGGAGCGAATGGCGGCAGCAAAGAGGGGCGGGAGGGGGGTTGCTCAAGGAATTAAGAGTGACGCATCGGATCGGAGATTCCCGTACGCGGTGTATTCCTAATGGCGAATAAACCCAGTGGTTACGAATAATTCACGGGGTCTGACCTAATACGGACGAAACTACTGCGAGTGACCGAACACGCGTGCATCGATTTTGTAGCTGATTTCCACTACGATTCTCTGCATATGTCGCACACAGTGAACCAATTTAAATAGGTGAATAAATATATTTATACATGTAGTAGGGAAATTTTGTTCCAGCTATATTACGGCAATGTTGACTTCGAGAACATCAGGTAATTTTGTGGACGGTCCTTATAATCGAACAGCTCTAGAAGCATTACAAAGCATTACACTCGTATAAATATATACTGGGTGGATCAAAAACTATTGGCACCTTCGATATCTTCGAAATTATAAGGTTCACAGAAATGTTTGTTGAAATGAAATTGCACAGTACAAAAGGGGCCATGCGATATCGATAATAGTTTTTTTGTAGGTAGAGGTACTTCGGACATTTGAAGGTCAACTCCATTTTTTTAAATGGATCGGTATGTTTTTTTTCTGTATCATAAAAGAGGAGCTTAAAACGAGTTCAACGACCTATAACATAAGATCATTAAAGGTCATAGAAAGTACAGAAAGGCAACAATACTTACAGTTTCGGTAGTAAATAAAATTACTACGTTTATAGTAAGTGCTCGAAATGACGACCATCGGTATTAATGCAACATTGCGGATTCGTTTTTCTTAATTATTAGTAATTTATTTTTACTTATTAGTAATTTATTAGTAATAATTATTAGTAAACTTGAAAAAGTAATTTTATTTACTACCGAAACTGTAAGTATTATCGCCTTTCTGTACTTTCTATGACCTTCAATGACCTTATGTTATCGGTGTATTAGGTTATAGGATATATATGAGGATACACATTTTCTCGCAAACGCAATTTTCCACTTGACTTCGTTAAATAATAATGATTGATACTTTTGAAAGTTAAATAATAATGATTGATACTTTTGAAAATAATGATTTACCTTTAATAATAATTGTAAATAGATATCGTTCAAAAATTCAGAAATTGTATACGGAAGCTCACACAGTTTCATTTGATATATATATACACGGGACATTCCACGCCATTTCACCTAGGCCGTGATCCCGACCATTTTTCATTTTCCTGATTCTTTGTTCAAAAATTGCACCTCATGAAAGGAGTATCTACGCCAATTTTTAGATTTTTATCTCTTCTCTTTCAGGAGTTATAACTTTCCAAACAATGTCGATTACGAATGTTTTGGCAACATTTAAACGGTGATAACTCATGAACTAATTGACATCTCGACAAATGTCGATATGTAACTTTTTTTCACTATGAAGCATATTTTTGTTAAAAAATATGAAAAAATGATTAATTATCAATGTCAACGTTTTTTTTTGCTTCTAAAGTGAAAAGTGAAAAGTGAAAAGTGAAAAGTGATCCATTCTATAATTTTTAAGACACGACTCATCGCGCGCCCATCTTTCCTTCTATTTTTTTCGAATCAATCATAATTTTTTGAAAACATTTTTATAATTTTAATCTTCAATAATGCTATCAATGATTTTGTGATTTCCAATTCGGCTTCGAGCGTCCTGAAACGGTTTATTTTTAATTCATGCTGAATTCAACGAAAACATTATTTTTTTTCCCGTTAAATTCAGCACAAGTTAAAAATAAACCGTTTTCGACCTGTCGAAGCCGAATTGGAAATTACAAAATCATTAATTGCATTATTGGAGATTAAAATGATAAAAATC
>CATODD010000074.1:0-7500 GCA_951751655.1 Ophion costatus | reverse complement strand
GATTCCAATTAGTCGATCATTAGTTACCGCTCGCCCAAGTTGTCGTCTACTCGAGTAACAACGAAACGCGTTTTCTGTCTCTCTCTCTCTCTCGCTCTCTATGCATTTCTATTCTTCTTTTTCTTTTGTCCTCTCCCTCTCTATACTCCCCCTGACATGTGACGTAGTCGAGGAGCCGCAAAAAACTATCGAGCATACTCTCCGCCTTTTTTTCTCTTCATCCTTCAGGAGTAAAATCACTATACAATTTTCAAAAAAAATTCTACTTTTCTAAATTGACTCAAGAGATGCTTTGAACGATCTAGAATGAGGGGGAAAAAGTTTGACACCTGTAAAACAAAGTTCGCAGGCCCATGTGGGTCTGCGGTGGCAGCGACCGGCCCGTGTGCGAGACGTCGACCGTTTTTCTCGGAACACAATTTTTCAAAACGGAACTCAGTATAAATCTAACAATTTTCATCATTTTCACTCAAAGTTGTTAGCAAGTCTTTCAAATAACATTCCAAAGAGAAATACGTACGGGATTTTTCATGAGTTAATTATAACATTAGTTATCAACAAATGATTGTCCTTTTTTCTGTCGAAAATTGAGTTTGCACTTTAAATACTTGCCAATTACACAAAAGTTCATATTTTCGAAATCCCCTAGGTATTTCTCTAGCTCAACTTATGTAAATTAATAGGAATTTAAAATTTTTGAACCAAATTTAATACTGCATCAGTTATACTGAGTGCTGCAGAACGGCTCAAATTCAACATGCCTCGAGAGAATGCCTCCACCGTCACCATTTTGTATAATTTTTTTTTACTGGAAGATATGACTAATAACATTTTTAAATATTAATATCCTCTTACTTTTTCTTCCACCCAAAAAAAATCGCAAAAAAGCACTTGATTTTAGACGTTTACAGTGGAAGCTCTTAAGGGATTTTTTAACAGAAACAATTAACATACTTGTTCAAAAGAATCTCTAGGCTTTATTAGGTATATATTGAAGTATGTAAAAGAAATGTATTTGTCAATGGAATCCAAAATGGCGGCTCTCCCCGACACGCAGTAAAACTCTCGTAAATTTGATCTTAGAACTAAAAGTGAAACATTTTCGTTAATTATATTGGGTTTAGCAGTCAAGTCCGGAAAGAAATTAACAGATAACGAGAAAATAGAGACTAGTTTGAAAATAGTAAACTTTTTCGCCCATAATTTTCATATCAAAATTCCTTATATTTCTGACAAATTTCAATTAAGCGAAAAAAGCACTCGCACTTGACAGTTAAAGCAATCTAAAAAGCTACAGTTAAAATCTCAAGTCGGTTGGATGAAAATTGTTCGAGTTCTGCTGTGTGCCGATTTCAAAAACAAGGTTTTAAGAAAACCGTGTTTGAAGTTTTCGATACCCGCCAGGAAACAAATGCACGAGTGATTTTGCAGAAGCGTTGGAGCTTCTTGAGTCGATGGGTCACGTGGTCTTCAAACGAATGAAATTTAATGACCAAATTTTGGAGTCCGATTCCACAGTGTGAAAATTATTTTCGAAAAAAGCCGCAAGTCACGACCAAAGTATGAGAAAAAATGTTGCCCTCCTCCCCTGCCGCACCTCGCAGGGGGCAGCAGGGCTCGAGCCACCCCTACCTCCCTGCGGAAGGCCGAGATCACGCATCCCCCTCCCGTGCACGCCTTTTTTCGTCTTCTCGGTCCTTTAGCGCGCGCCATTATTTATACAGGGCGAAAGCTACACGACCGCGAGAGAGTCCGCGCGCCCTCTGGCGCACGCGTTGTCAAGTGCACTACGTCCCGTGAATTATCGCCGAGCCGACTTTCATAAATTCCAGAACGAGATATGGAGCGACAAGTTCAGCTCGGCGGAGACCTCGGTAAGAGAAGGAGAGAAGGAGAGGGAGAGAGAGAGAGAAAGAGAAAGAGAGAGAGAGAGAGATCTTCTCTTCATTCTCTACCGCCTCTTATCTCGCGTTGCTCTGCCGTTTCGCGAAGAGCTTCCTGAACGAGTGAATATTATCCGGTTGATCGTACGCGTAGTAGCTCCGGCGGGATCCGCCACTTCTAATCCGATTTGTATCGCATATTTGTAGAATTTTCTAATATTCATGGATCACGTGTACTATATTTAAGAAAAATTCATTCCATTTCCCATTTTATTTATAATATTCGCCAATAAATTGAAATCGTTTTTATTGAGGATAATATATTTCATTGTCTATATTTGTAATCTATATATATATATATATATATATATATATATATGGATGTTGGTATATACGCGAGTAAAAAACGTAACTCATCACCGCCTAGCCACAAGCTAATAAAGTTATGTTTCGAGTCGCAATTAGCTAGCCGTTTTAGCTATTGACTTCTGCAGCCTTGTAACGCTTTGGTCCTCTAGTGACTGAACACAAAACATTATATGCTGGATAGATAGAAAGTAATGTCTCGCGGCTGCATAATATTTCTGACTTAGCCATTACCTACTTTGCTTTAGCTAGTGACTGGGAATAAAAAATTAGGTGACGACTAGATACAAAAATTGAATTTTTTTATTATGTCACTATCACGCTGAAGGCGTTAAACGCTGTGCCATAGTTAGGTAAAATGGCTAGCCAGTGGTGATTAAGAATATTTATTTCCGGCTGGACGGTGATGGGTTTGTCTTTCGCGATAAAAAATATAAAATTGTATCCTAGCTACTACCCAGCCGAAGTTAGAGAACGGCTAGGTATAGCTAGAATTTTTTTCGTACGTTGTTTACATCACTGCACAGTATTTCGATGAGCTTCGTGATGTACTAATTACAAATGCGGTATTTTTGCTGTTAATAAATTAAACATATTAATTTTGAATTATATT
Organism: Ophion costatus; assembly: GCA_951751655.1. Classification (NCBI taxonomy): domain Eukaryota; kingdom Metazoa; phylum Arthropoda; class Insecta; order Hymenoptera; family Ichneumonidae; genus Ophion; species Ophion costatus. The sequence continues at coordinate 4,638 of CATODD010000074.1, read as the reverse complement.
AATAATGCTTTCGTGTGGGGTGGTTTCGATCCCGGGACTCTGGATTGGGGGATTGCAAATAACATTATCGAATTACCATGATAATTTCTTTCTTATTGAAAGCGATATGCGTGTGGAATCACATAACCTCAAATTGAATTTGTATACTTATTTTGGCTAGTGGCAAATTGATAGTTTTAGCATTATATAAGCTATAATGTTATAACGATGTAAATGTATCGACAGTAAGGAAGTGAAAAAATTGTAGCGGTCGCGAGCGCGTGCTGTTCTTTAATTCGTAACGCCATCTCTATCTCGGGTTGGCTAGGCAGGTACGATGTAGGGGCTTAATTTGGATGTATTTTTTCGTTCGTGTTTTCTCAATACGTTTGCAAACAGACACCATGTATATTTAGGATAAGCTATCAATCACCGAAACTCAATGAAGCCTTTAATTTTTTGCGAAATATAGTTTGAAAAAGGCGACGTGTACAAATACTTATTTTTACCCGCTGTGTGGGTTTTTTTCACGGAGATGGATTTTCATGCTATCCACTTTGTTGTAACTCGCCACTAGATGGCGCCACAGCACGTCAACTTCTATACCATGAAAATTGGTATGCATAGGTATTTGACCACGGAGGATATTATCGTGCTAACCGTGCTGCTGTAACTCGCCAATAGATGGCGCTGCAGTTCATCGACTTCTAAACCGTTTAAGGTAGTCCTATCAGGCTTTAATTCATAGGATTTTGATTATTTTTTTTGAGCTTCACTAAATATATTAATAGTCGTCTCTGCAACAATGTCAGGATCGGTTATCGACCTTACTAGGGAGAAAAAAAATTGCGTACTTTTGTGAAGGAATCCCGATCCGACATACAAAAACCCAATTTCCGGTCGCTACAAAGATGTATACAATAGTGAGAATCCGTCAGATTCTTAAAAATAATCAGATTTACATTCTTTTAATTATTACCACTTGCTACGATAAAGAGACGTGAGAGAATACTAGCGGGTTGACGAATCAACAGAAAATCTATAAACGATCGAATCTGAAACGGTTAAAATAAAATACATTTGGGTATAATAATAAACATAACAAGGAAAATAATTATTTGAGAAGTGTATGTCATAACTGTGTATCATATTATGAAAATAAAGTTTTAAAATAGGAGTCAAATTTGACTTTAGTTGTCACAGGCCGCCACTTCATTCTGGTAATATCCGTTACAACGCTTTATTCAGGTGCTTTCGATAAATGTCAAGTGTGTGTTTGTTTACCGTATGTGTAAGCGTGTGTTTGTAGTGTGTGTGAAATGTGCATATTGTAAAGGGAGAAATGGCAGACGCGGATAGCGGGCGCAAAAATTAGTCGATTAAATCAATAATATCTGCTCGAAATGTCCTGCAACCTATATTTTTCACGGAACATCCGTGACCGCGACAGTTTTCTTGTTATTTAAGGCGTTACCCCCACTTGTAGCGCAAAAAAGGCCTTTTTCATGAATTTTTCTAAAGAAAACTACAAAACTTTTTTAATCGATCAATATACCATCTTAAAGATCACATCTTGAAGAACTTTCAGTAATTTTTTTATTGAAAAATATTACATTGTTTTGTGGCAAATGGCCGTCAATGAAATAATGTTTTTATATACACGGTTTGCGGTGACCAACATTGCGGCGAAGTGGATCATCTGAAAAAAAATGCGGATGGATTTAGTCAAATATAAGTATAAACTAGTCTTTAATCAAAGGATTTTAAAAAATATTCATTTTTCACAAAATGGCGGACAGTCAAAGTTAATGGTTCGATTTTAACGAAAAAAACGGCCGTTTTTTGGCTATAAAACGGCCATTTTTTTCGAAAAAAAATCGAACGATTAAAGACTACATTTTTATGTATTAAATAAGCCTGCAAAATTTCAAGAAGGTCGGTTCATTAGTGTTCGAGTAATCTTGGTCACCGACTTCAGAAATGCCATTTTGAGAAAAACGCGTTTAAAGTTTCAATTTCAGTTCTTCAATTCACGGATTCTTCTCTTCCAACGCTCATATCTCAGTCAATTTTGTTCGGATCGACTTGAAATTTTCAGGACATATTCTCGGATACTTATACTTCAAAAAAATGCAATAAAAAAAATTTATTTTTTCAAAATCGCAAGTGGGGGTAACCCCTTAACGCTATTCACATAGCTCCGATCTAATCGCGAAGTATGGATGCCGTGGATGGGTTTATGAAGAATGTGTAGACCTCCCTAAATGTTCGGAACCTTACATATGCGATTGATGCACAATGTTCTGAAGATATGCGGCGCTGGGGGCTCAAAGATTAGTCTGTACAGTACTACAGACTAAACTTCGAAACTTCACATAGAGGTGCCACCTGCGGTAACGGCAATTTTTTGTACCATAGTTTAAACAAAGTTTTTAAATGTGTTTATGCAGAGGTTGCATTTTCATTAATTTACTTCGGTTTTAAACTTTGTTGTAGATATATTTTTTTAATTACATTTCTCGAAGCAGTTTTTCTGATTGTCCGAAAACCTTAGGTGTCCGCCACTAGGGGACTTCCCCCTATGAAGTCAGCGTGCGTCTGTTTGAAAGCGCTAATCTCAAACACACTGAATGGATGTTATTCAAGTGTTCACCTATAGGTGGAGTGTCTCTCGGAGAAGGTTTATGCGTGCTTAAGAAATTCTTCCCTTAAGGGGGTAAAATAGAGGATGTATGTTTGAATTAAATCCGTCCTTTTTAAAGTTAACCGATAAAACTTCGTATTTAGGCTTTCGGTTGAAAATTAAGAATGACGTGTTTCAGCGATTTTTGAAAATCGACCTTTAAGGTGGGTAAGATCGTGAGTGCAATTTTGTATAGGAGTTCCGTCATTTATAAGTAAGAACCATTAAAATTGGTGCTCATGCTATAAATTCAGAATTACGTATTTCAGCGTTTAGGAAAAATCATCCCTTAGGAGTTAGAAAGTATTTCAACGAAAATTTCGAGATCCACGGGGACGAACTCGCAGGCGAAAGCTAGTGAAATATAATTCTGAACTAAACAGAACACTGCACCAATTTCAGCCGTAATTACATGTATAGGGTGTCTCAAAATGAGCTGACATTTTAATTGATTAATAAAACGTATTTTCTATTCCAAAAGTACGAATATCTTTATTTTAATATAGGGTACGAAGATAGAGGTTATGTGTGAAACACAATATCCGATAAATGGCCGCCTCGTCCCTGTTTGCAAACGTTGACTATTTTGACGAATTTTTAAATAACATTTTGGCATAATGGCGGACTGATTTCATCAATGGTACGTTCTTGGGCTTCCTTGAGCTCCGGAATGGTCTGTGGATCATTGGCATACACTTTTCCTTTCAGAAAACCCCAAAGTCCAATGATCTCAAATCCCACGATCTTGGTGGCCAATTCCCATCGCTACGACGTGAAATAACATAACCATGAAACTTCGGCTGCAATAATTATGCAGTAACGATGCAGCAAAGTAACAATTATATGCGTTGCTCGATCGTGTAATGCTCCATGACTATAAGTCAATACTTCCTGATGCCAGTTGTCGAAGGTTAGTACTCTTCGTTCAGCACGAAAAAATGACGCAAAATTTAACGCTCGAACGGCCACGCCTATTTCTGAATGGCTCAAAATAATTTCCTCTGGTAGGATGGCTAAAAAAGGTTGAATATGAATGTCCCACCATGATTTGGTCGATAAGGGCCTGGAAAGTAGTATTTTCGGACTGTAGCAAATTTGCTACATTGGCGGTTCGGGGATATAAATTATGACATTTTTTAGATCTTTGAAGAAGCCGAAATAAATGTTTACTTATCTTATCGTATTACAATAGTATATCTAGAATAATGTTACAGAACCACTAGTTACAGTGCAAAATGTAAAAACATTACTTGTGTTCTGGCACAGGTGCACGTGGCATGTGCATCATTTGATTTTTGAGAAACCTGTCTTGCGATAGTTGCATCGCTGCCTTTGCTCGTCACAAACAGCTCAGTGCCCTATGCCATCAGTTCGGACTAGTTCTTGTGGTCTAGCGCCTCGCGGAGTGTGAATGTTTGTAATCAACGTTTCACGGCTTGGAGTACGACCACGTTTCTGTTTACCACACTTCATCGATCCGTTCGCGGTGGAATATCGGAATTCTTTTACACTGAGAGTCCTTGCGTTTTTGCCCGTTTCTCTTCGGCATAGACACCATGCATTAAAAAATAAAATATTAAAAATAAAAACGTGGACTCACGAATTTGGCATTTGATACATCCGAACGGCCAGTGTAGCAAATTTGCTACTAACATTTTCACACTGTCGATTCGAACTATTATCCCAATTCAATAAAAAATCTTCAAAAAATAGGTCATCCAGTCAAGCTTCCTTTACGCAATTCTATCACAAAATGTTTCACAAATGTCCATTTACTTACTTTTTTGGATAAAAAACTGACAGCAGATGCAAGCGCCGTAAGTTTTCACGACAACATTGTTGCCATATTAACATAATTCATATGTTGACGTTTGAATTTCAAGTTATGCTGGCATTTGTAGCTGCAGCTAGCATAGATTGATGGAACTGCGAAGTAGCCTGTCCGCTATATCATCCTTACGCTTTTCCCGACGGGC
>CATODD010000073.1:0-16858 GCA_951751655.1 Ophion costatus | reverse complement strand
GTGGGAGAGAGAGAGAGAGAGTGGGAGAGAGAGAGAGAGAGAGTGGGAGAGAGAGAGAGAGAGAGAGAGAGAGAGAGTGGAGAGAGAGAGAGAGTGGGAGAGAGAGAGAGAGTGGGAGAGAGAGAGAGAGAGAGAGAGAGAGAGAGAGAGAGAGAGAGAATTGAATTGAATTGATTTAGTTTATTTAAGCCCTAGAAAACTATGGGGCTAAATGGACTTACAACAGAGAGAAAAGTTAAAGTGGGTCGTCTCAATAATACATAGTTGCAATACGCGCTTATTGCGTAAAAACACCGCAGACGTCGGTCGTTTCAAATGTATACAGATGCAATGCGGACTTACGAACTAAAGCAGACTAAAACACCAATAACTCGAAAAACACGCTTTACCTACGGCTCATTGAGCTTATTGAGCTTCGGTCTACCATTCAAACTAGTTAAAATGGAACATGGCGCCGCTGCGCGTGCTTCGGAACATCGTATGCCATCTACGGAAAATAAAATACAAAAGAATCAAATACAAAAAAAAATGAATACAATATAATTACAGTTACAATGCATGCGGTCATATCGAGTCTGATCTTAGAAGATCCACGATATCGCCAGTTCCCGCCAGTTTTCCAGCCCCGCATGCCTCACAGAGATCGAGCACCGATCAGTTTTACAGGAATTCCGAATCGAAGAGATGAACGTGTAGTCGTTTTTTAAAGATCTCGAGAGATGTCGAATGTTTAAGTACCTCGGGTAACGAATGCCAGAACTGCATGGCCGAGACGCTGAAGGATCTCTGTAGCGTTGTGGTGCGATACATGGGAATGGCGAACGTCGGAACGGGGAACCGGGTGGAGTTTCTAGTTGAAAGATCGTTCAGCGGAAGCAGTTCCCTGAGGTGAGATGGGGGCTGCAGGTATAGGATGCGATAGGTCATTATCCCAAGGAAGTATAGCCGCCTGTTTTTGACCGATAACCAATTAAGTTGACGCCGATAAGGAGTGATGTGAGCATCGCGACGGAGATTAAAAATAAATCGAATGCAGCAGTTTAATAGCCTCTGTATGGTAGTGTTTAGCTCATCCGTGATATCATGATATTCCAGACAACAGTAGTCGACGTGGGGGAAGATCAAGGTGGAGACTAGTTTGATTCGAAGATCAGTAGATAATGAATTTTTATGAAATTTCAATCTAAAAGGGTACCATTGACTCTGCGACAAACAAAAGAGATATGCTTTTTCCAAGATAGGTTGGTCGTGAAGTGCACGCCGAGGTTCATCGCATCCGTTACATATGGAAGTATAGCGCCATTTACGGTGATGCCCGGGGGGGGATGCAAGCTTACTTCGCCTGTGTAGGCGTTGCTCCCGAAAATAATGGCCTTGGTTTTTGATGTATTTAATGTCAGATCATTGTCACGAGCGAAATCGGCGATTGTTGTTGCGTCTCGCGAGATCAGTGCAATGGATCTATTTAGGTCCACAGGTGCGCAATGCAAGTAAATTTGGATGTCATCTGCGAATACCATGTACCTACTGTAACATAATTGTTTACCAATGTCATTAATAAATAAGGAGAAGAGCAAAGGGCCGAGGACGGCCCTTGCGGCACACCCTTGGTAGAGGGGAGCCACTCGGAGCAATTTCCTTGACCGTCCACAACGGCATGTGTTCTACCTGTGAGATATGAAAAAAACCAAGATACGACCTCAGTGGTAAATCCAATGTTACGAAGCTTTAACAATAACTTAGAATGGGAGATAGTGTCAAATGCCTTGCTGAAATCGAAAAGTATTAGAACAGTAAGCATGCCTTGATCAATGCCACGTCGGATGTCGTCGGTAACACGGAGAAGAGCTGTCTGTGTACTATAAAACTCACGAAAACCGGATTGGTGCTTATTAACGATATTATGCTCATTCAGAAATACCGTTATTTGCTGGTGTAATATACGCTCGAAAACTTTGCTGGGCTCAGCGAGATTGGTTATAGGGCGCGTATCGGATGGCGTGCGGGGTGTTTTACTCTTGGACAGGGGGCGAATATAGGCCTTCTTCCAAAGGACGGGAAAGTGAGAATGCGTGATCGAAAGATTAAATAATGTCGTTAGTATGGAGCAAATGGACGATCTGGATTTAGCTAAAGCGAATGGGGAAACCCCGTCCGGGCCAGCACAGAGAGAAGTTGAGCTATTGACCGTGAGAAACTTAGCAACAGTAGCAGGTGAGATAACGGAAAAAGAAAAGGACTGTTGGGTGTTAATTGCCCTGATTTCGTTTTGAAAAGTCGAGTGAGAGACTTGCACGCTATTACCCGAGATAGAGTTATAGTAGCCATTCAGATGATCTAAGCCGAAGAAACGTAACGGTGAGGAGAAGCTAGCTCTAACCAAGCCTAGGTTTGCGAGCTCTTTCCATTAGCGTGTAGAATCCTTTATGTCAATGAGTTTATCGTGAAGGAATTCCTGCCTTGCTTGGCGCAAACATACCGTTACTCGATCCCGAAACCCGCGATAATTCATAAAATGCTGGACACTGTTCGAGCGTTTCGCCCGCTTATATAAGACGCTGCGCTGTTTAATCATGGCTAAAAGTTCGGGCGTGAGCCAAGGTGTCGGGTGCCTGCGGGGCTGGAACTCACGAATTGGTGCATGATAATCGAAGGCGTCCCTCATCAAGGTAGAGAACGAATTGACCATGGGGTCTATATCATCGCAACTAATGGTCGATGCCAAGCACGAAGCCACGAGTTGGGAAGTCAGCGTGTCGACTGTATTGCAGAAGGCATCCTCATTAAAATGCTTTAGACAGCGCCTCGATAGCTCCCCGGGTACAGGGCAATCAAGGTCAATGTTATATGCGAGCTCTAGGAAGACGTGGCCTGTGATAAAGGGGACTGATGATTTGGTAAAAGAGTACACTTTTTCGGGGCTATCGATTACAAACACATCGAGCCAGGAATCGCAATAAGATACGTGGTATGTTGCTTCAGAAGGAACTATATAGAGAGATTGCGTGAACGCTAGATTTCGAAGGGATTGGGCTTCTGTATTGTAAGTCAACAGGTTACAATTTAGGTCACCTGAGATGATAACATTCCTGTAATTATGTTTGACTCGATAGTAGATGGCCAGGAAATCCGTGAAAAGGGATCCTTTCGGCCGCCGATATATTATCGCGAATAAAACAGAGCATCCTCCGTCGAAATAAATCTCGAGAAATAAATACTCCGGAGAATTTGAAAATGCCGACGGTGACATGTCGGCATCTTGTATCTTGGCGCGGCACGTATCCCTAACATAGCACGCGACGCCCCCGCCCCTTCTGCCCGCCCGATCATTCCGTATGATAAAATAGCCATTTATGGCAACAAGCTTATCCGGGATGTTGTCGTGTAACCAGGTTTCGGAACAAAAATTATATGGTGCTTCCTTTCGTGGGTAAAGATCCTAATCTGGTCAATACGGGCTAATAAGGAGTTAGAATTAAAACAGGCTACTTTCAGTACTGATTTTGATGCACCAGGGGTAATGTTAGCCTGAACTGGGTTCGAATTGTTGAGTCAAATGATATTATCGAGATCACCAGAATTTTGTATAATAACAGTAGGTTGGCCGCAGTGCAGCCAGATCGCGCGCGAAAGTTACCCTCTCTCTAGTCCCTCGCGTGCCCATCACACAATCATAGTAGCGCGGGTCCGTGAGCGGGCGACGCTCGGACATCTTCGGAAAGAGCCGAGTGCCGTCGAACTGGCCCGACCGCGCCTTTGGCAGCTACACCGACACAGAGACACGCTGAACACGTTCATGTGCGGCCAAGCCGAACGAAGGCTTCGAGGGAAAAAGCAATCTGAGCACGGCCCGCGCGTGACGTCACGCGACGGCACGCGCGAGGCTTTTAGATGATTTCAATGCTTATTTAGCTCTTGATTCTCTGCGTTATTAATGTATACAAAAAAATGTATCGCGCACTCTGAACGCTTATTTTTTTAGTTCATACGTTAATTTAAATATAATAGTAAATCTAAATTACAACTTATTTATCTTCTAAAAAATTGTTTACGCTTGACTCACACCCGTCCTTATGCCAAATAAATTATAATTCAGAAAAGTAAGTGAAAATATATTTATATTCGTATTATTATATTAATTCTCATACTTTCATCAAGCGATAAAGTATTAACTCCAAAAACAAGTCAATCATCAATCGGGCCGCCAATCGTAAGTGCCAGAAAATGCATCTTTAACACAAGCGATAGGATAGTCCCGTTGGTAGCGTTCCTGGCTTCGGTCCGTAGGGGCGCAGGATCGATCCTCACGCTCAGCGCTTTTTTTTTTTTAAATCATGGTTAGTATTAAGGATGTTGAGTTCCTATAAAACATGTTAATGTTAATTGTTCACTAAATAGCTTCTTAATCGTCATGAAATTTTTATACGACCTCCTGAATATTTCATGTAAAAACATACAACATTTTCAGAATTCTATCATCATTACTTCAACCTCCTTAAGGGTTGAAATGAAAAATGATGAGAAAATTCTGAAAATTTGGTATGTGTTTGTATGAAGTATTTAAGAGGTCGTGTTAAAATTTCACGACGATTAGGAAGCTCGTTATTAAAAAATTAACATTTTGTTAAGAACAATTTTGAAAAGAAATAAAAAAAAATTTTCAATAAACTTCGTTTTGTTTCCGTTGCTTTCAGTATATTGTAGATATTACAAAATTGAGAGGTCAAAAGAAAAACTTATTGCAAAGTTACATCAGTTTTCATAAGACAGCATTTAATTTGTGAATGTTAATTGTTCAATAACGAGCTTCCTAATTGTCGTGAAATTTTTACACGACCTCTGAAATACTCCATACAAAAACATACCAAATTTTCAGAATTTTATCATCATTTGCGATTTGGGACCCAACATCCTTAATTCTTATTTGATTAGTTATTTTTATTAGTTATCATATTTATTTTAATTATTTATCTTTTAGTACCGAAAAATTTATCGCGCACTCTGACCGCTTATTTTATTAGTTTTTACGTTAATTTAAATATAATAAATCTAAAATACAACTTATTTATCTTCTAGCAAAATGTTTGCGCTTTACTCACACCCGACCCTATGCCAAATAAATTGTAATTCATAACAGTAAGCGGAAATATATTTATCTTCGTATTATTATATTCATTCTCATATACTTTCATCAAGCGATAAAGTATTATCCCCAAAAACAATCATCCATCCGACCGCGAATCGTCAATACAAGAAAGTGAACATACATTGACACAAAAAATTAAAGGAGCAAGAAAAGTTGAACTTTGTCAAAAGTGGTCGTACTAAAAAAAAATGATTTTAACGCTTCAAGTTTCTAGTTTTAGATCCGACAATGATTTTTTTTTGAGAATCATTGATTGCGCGGTCGGAAGAAATATCACGGCAAAAAAAATTTTGCAAATTTTCACGTTTTTCAAAGTTCTGCACGTGTTTTGGAGATTTTTTTCTGACTTGACCAATATCAAGGTCATTGAGCCCATTCAATTCACTTCAATTTGCTTTTTTTTCTCCATACGCCCATTTTTTGCTGAGATATCTCAGGAACTAATGGTCGTACGGGAATTCGATCAGTAGTTTTGGAAACGTGAATATTCTACAAGCTCCGATTATTATTGTAGTGAAACTTTTATTTTTTATTTTTGCCATTAGTTTTAGAAAAGTACAAAAAAACGATGTCTTCTTGGTTTTTATGAAATCCACCGCTACTTTGCAAATATTGCGATAAAGACTAATGTTTATGGACGGTCATTCAGCTCAATATGTCCCCAAGAGCCATGCAAAATTCCAAGTTGATCCGATTATCGGTCTTTCTTGCCCGATTAACCAAAATTTGAAAAAAAATTAAAGGAGCAAGTTTCCTCCTTTTCAGACATCATTTCATGATTATTAAGCGGAAAAAAAACTTCTCATTACTTTACGTACAATTGGGTATTGAGTATGCATTGAATATTGGAAAAAAAACCGTGAAAATCATATTGACTGAAAATTTTTGAAAAAAAAATTTTTTCATAAACAAAATATTGAACATTTTTTTTTTTTATATAAAAAAATCAGTTTCGATTTTTTTTTTTTTAATGTTGAAATTTTTTTCAAATCAACATTGTACCGCCAGCATTAGAATTACCCAAAGCATACCACGGGGAGGTGCGCTTTGGGTAATTCTACGTACACTTTGGGTAATTCTAATGCTGGCGGTACAATGTTGGATCGAAAAAAATGTCAACATTAAAAAAATAAAAAAAATCGAAATAGATTTTTTTATAAACAAAAAAATTTCAACATTTTTGTTATTAAAAAAAAAATCGAAAATTTTTAGTCAATATGATTTTCGGGGTTCTTTTCCAACATTTAATGCGTACTCAATACCCAATTGTACGAAAAGTAGTGAAAAGTTGTTTTTCCTCTTAATAATCATGAAATGATGTCTGACAAGGAACATCCCTCAGGTGTCCGCCTCCGATTTTGTTGAAACTCATATATGTGATAGAGCATCGAAAACTTTGAGACACGTATTTTTTTTTATCGGCGGAAAATCGGATTTAAGGGGGGAAACCGCCCCTCAAAGAAAGGCGTGTCGAGGGGTGATTTTGCAGTTTCACCCAGAAGCAATCCACCGATCTGAATGAAACAAAAACGAAAATTCTTCTAATGAAAAGGGATGAAAAATCCACTATGAAATTGTTAAGAAAAAATTTAATTAGAGGGTAAACCACCCCTCAATTTGCCTTTTTTCACCCCACACTTAAGAGGGTTGTATGCAAATTAATAAAACAGGTATCATTTTGAAGGGCAATTAAAATTAAAGGTGACGGGTTTTTGCGTTTTGGCGGCATAGCACATTTAAGGGGGTAAACCATCCCTAACATAAATTTATTTATCACCGTCGTTTTTTCTGTGTTTAAAGTATATCCGCTGATTTTAAATATTTGTATAAGCTACAATTTAATGTTTTATCATATTTCACAATCATTACATTCGTCTTAAGGGGTAACTACCCCTCTAACGAGAAACATCATTGAAGTATCCACTCCCGATTTCGTTGAAACTCATATATGTGGTAAAGCATTGCAAACTATTAAACATGTTTTTTTGTATCGGCAGAAAAACGGTGTTAGGGGATGAAACCACCCCTCAAAGTTTCTCCCACAAGCAGTCCACCGATCTGAATGCAACAAAATCGAAATTTCCTCTAATATTAAGCGATGAAAAATCCACTACGAGAGTGTTGATTAGAAATATAATTGAGGGGTAAACCACCCCTCCATTTGCCCTTTTTCACCCCACGCTTAAGAGGGTTGTATGAAAATTAATAAAACAGGTATCATTTTGAAGGGGAATCAAAATTCAAGTTGGCGCGTTTTTGTGTTTCAACGGGACAGCAAATTTAAGGGGGTAAACTACCTCTAACCTAAATTTGTTCATCACCGTCGTGTTTTCTGTGTTTAACATGTATCCGCGGATTCAAAATATTCTCCCGCGTTTTTAAATTATTACGTTTTTAAATTTTCACATTTTAAGGGTAAACTACCCCCTCTAATTGCTTTTCGTTTGAAGTTTCGCGAAAGGTTTCACGAATTTCGTTAAAACTGTTTTCATTTCATCGGTAATATCAATTTCATGTTCGTGTGTGCAGGCATATTCGTTTTGAGTGTTAGGCGCGGTGCTTTAGAAGTGGGGACCTGGGGCTACCCCTTACTTATAAGGCTCATATTTTCATATTTTCATAATTATATTTTCCTACCGAAATGATTCTTCCTCTAATTCAAAAGTTTTGATGAAAGCATCTCCCATGCAACGATGCAAGGCAGTAACAAAAATATATTAACGATACTATTAATAAAATTCAAATGGTATATATAAATATATTTGGTTTTTTCGTTTTTGTTATTCCGCGTAAAAAAAATCATACGCAGATAAATGTTTACTCTTCGATTCTTAAATGCGTAATTATCCAGAATGCTCCCGTTCGGAAATCTTTTATCTCTGTGTATGAAGTTATACAATCAACGAACAGACCGATGTTTATTTGCCTACGTATCAGCTTTTCTCGACTAACTGCTATAATTAATTCTTCCAGCGCGAATATTCTTATCGCGTCATGACGGGATAACGATATTTGCGCAAAATTTGTATTCTACGCAGAATTTTTACACTGGGCAAATATTAAACTGCACGCTATTATCATCTTGAACTGCAAGACGTTAATCATACATTACCCCATAATGTGTTTACATTTTCGGGTAATGTGTGATTGGCCTCTTGCAGTTCAAGTTGTCAATAGCTTGCAGTTTTATCGCTTGCTTTATAAGACGGTTAGCATTCGGATTCTTCCATTTCACGTTAAAGTGAGCTACAAACAGTGTACTGTGTATTGGATAATACAAATTTCATCAGCCATGAAAGTCAACCCAATAAACGTTATCAAACTTCTACTAGCTACATTTGAAGCTATGGATATTTCACAAACGCCGGTTAACAACGCGGAAATTGAACTTGCGGACGGTTTTGAACAAATATTGATCAGTTCCATGCAAGACTACAATGGAGTTGAAATGATAGAGGAAGAAACGCTCGCTTTTCAAGAACCGTTTAAACAGTACGAAGCCAATGCTGTAGAAGATACCGTATGGCAAAAGGATACTGGTGGTAGTGATTCTGACGCCCGTTCCAGTGATGATGAGGTGAACTACGATTACAAAAATAAAGCAGTTCAATACTGGAGGTCTGGTAAGACAAAAAACTATAGCCTCAAAACCGACCAACAGAAATACAAATCTGTCAAGTCTGAAAGACAATTGCGGCGCTGGGCACATCAGCTGAATAAAGGCGGTACTTATAAAGAAAAGCTAGCGCAAATTTCTGAATATACATTGAAGAATTTGAAGACTGCTCTAGATGCTGGTGTCATAATACATTATATTGATCTTCAAAAGTGGGCGCTACAAGCCCAAAAGGAGATAGGTTTCAATGATGTGCGATTTAAGGCCTCTCATATTTGGCTATGGAATTTTAAAAAACAGCATCGCATTGTATCCAGAAAAATCAATAAATTTGTAACGCGCAAAACTACGGGAGAAGAAGAACTTCTACGGAAAAATGCAGAAAAATTTGTTGCCGATGTTGCACCACTGATAAAAAAGTATGGATCGGAAAATGTGTATAATTCGGATTAAAGCGGTTTTCATATGGAAATTCATTCGGCGCGAACTCTTGCAACGGAAGGAGAAAAGAAAGTTGAATGCGTTGTACAGTCAGTTTCTTCAATAACTCACAGCTATACAATTCAGCCTACTATAAGCGCTGAGGGGAAATTACTTTCCCCACTTTTCATCGTTTTAAAGGAGACGAAGGGTGAACTCGGACCACGAGTAGAGAAAGCGCTATTTCAAGCAGAAAACGTCTTTGTATTAGCATCCAAATCTGGAAAACTTACTTCTGGTACGTATGCTCACATATTATGATGAATGATTTTTTTTTTAATATGAAATGTAATTGATGTCGACATTAGTGATTTTTAAAAATATTGAATGTGTTTTGTGTTAACAGAGCATTTCAAAACTTGGTTGGAAAAGGTTTTCTTTCCTAACGTCGGGAGACATAGCGTATTATTGATAGACTCCTGGAGTGAACACTGCCCTAAGGTTGTTCATGAAGCGACACCTCGTGATAAGAAGATAATCCCAATGATTATTCCAAAAGGTACAACTGGAAAAATTCAGCCGCTCGATGTATTTGGATTCAGAGTATGGAAAAATTTCGTCCGGAATTTTTCAGGCAGTGTAATATTATTAAAATCTGATATGAATTTGCACTTGAGGAATAATATAATTAAATTGCAATCACTTACACACAATCAACTCTCATCACCGCGGTATTCTAATCTTTTTAAATATTCATGGTATAAAAGTAATTATATATCTAAAAAACCAGAAGATTTTGAAAATCCTGTTACCTTTGGTTTTGGTGAATCGAACACACATTGTGAAATTCCCGGTTGCAATAATTTGGCCATTATCAGATGTGCATGGTGCAAAAAGTCGTTGTGTTTAAAGCATTTTTTTGACGACTAACATTATTGCAGGAATTATGAGCCATGATTGTTGATAGTTATCATATGAAAAAAGTATATGTCACGAGATAATGATTTGACGGCATATGACTGCGATACTTTTCACAAGAACTATTAATTAAATCGGCTGATATGATTCCCAAATGAAATGTCAAAATATATTAAAAACATGTTCGTTAACCTACTGTAAAACCCTCAGTTGCATTAATATGTTTAATTAAATAAACAGTAAAATAATAAAAATATACATTCCTCCACAAAACTACGTCGCTGGCTATATTATCGCTTGATCCAGGCGCATCATCGTTCCGAAATATACGAAGTGAGCCTTATAACTTATTCTGGAAATTATTATAATTAATGATATAGTAGAAGTGTATGTTTATTCCTATGGAGATGCTTAATGGATGTGCATATTAAAATCGGAAGCGTCTCAACACGAAAATATGAGTCTTATCAGTAACGGGTAGCCCCATGACCCCACTCCCAAAGTACCGCTCCTAAAACTCAAAACGAATATGCCTGCACACACAAATACAAAATTGATATTGACGATTGAATGAAAACAGTTTTAACGAAATTCGTGAAACCTTTCGCGAAACTTCAAACGAAAAGCAATTAGAAGGGGTAGTTTACCCTTAAAATGTAAAAATTTAAAAACGTAATAATTTAAAAATGCCGGAGTATATTTTGAATCCGCGGATACATGTTAAACACAGAAAACACGACGGTGATGAACAAATTTATGTTAGGGGTGGATTACCGCCTTAAATTTGCTGTTCCGCTGAAACGCAAAAACGCGGTAACTTGAATTTTGATTCCCCTTCAAAATGATACTCGTTTTATTAATTTTCATACAACCCTCTTAAGCGAGGGGTGAAAAACGAAAAATGGAGAGGTGGTTTACCCCTTAATTATATTTTTAATCAACACTCTCGTAGTGGATTTTTCATCGCTTAATATTAGAGGAATTTTCGATTTTGTTTCATTCAGATCGGTGGACTGCTTGTGGGAGAAACTTTGAGGGGTGGTTTCATCCCCTAGCACCGGTTTTCTGCCGATACAAAAAAAACATGTTTAATAGTTTGCAATGCTTTACCACATATATGAGTTTCAACGAAATCGAGAGCGGATACTTCAATGATGTTTCTCGTCAGAGGCGTAGTTACCCCTTAAGACGAATGTAATAATTTTGAAATATGATAAAACATTAAATTGTAGCTTATAGAAATATTTGAAATCAGCGGATATACTTTAAACAGAAAAAACGACCATGATAAATAAATTTATGTTAGGGGTGGTTTACCCCCTTAAATGTGCTATGCCGCCAAAACGCAAAAACCCGTCAACTTTAATTTTAATTGCCCTTCAAAATGATACCTGTTTTATTAATTTGCATTCAACCCTCTTAAGTGTGGGGTGAAAAAAGGCAAATTGAGGGGTCGTTTACCCTCTAAATAAATGTTTTCTTAACAATTTCATAGTGGATTTTTCATCGCTTTTCATTAGAGGAATTTTCGTTTTTGTTTCATTCAGATCGGTGGATTGCTTCTGGGTGAAACTGCAAAATCACCCCTCGACACGCCTTTCTTTGAGGGGCGGTTTCCCCCCTTAAATCCGTTATTCCGCCGATAAAAAAAAATACGTGCCTCAAAGTTTTCGATGCTCTATCACATATATGAGTTACAACAAAATCGGAGGCGGACACCTGAGGGATGTTCCTTGTGAGAAGGAGGAAACTTGTTCCTTTAATTTTTTTTCATATTTTGGTCAATCGGGCAAGAAAGACCGATGAACGGATCAATTTGGAATTTTGCATATCTCTTGGGGACATATTGAGCCGAATGACCGTCCATAAACAATAGTGTTTATCGCAATATTTGCAAAGTAGCGGTGGATTTTATAAAAAATAATAAAACATTGATTTTTTGTACTTTTTTAAAACTGATGGCAAAAATAATTTTTTTTAAACCTACAATAATAATCAGAGCTTGTAGAGTATGTATTCACGTTTTCAAAATTGCCGGTCGAATTCCCGTACGACCATTAGTTCCCGAGATATCGATGACTGAAGACAAAAGGACGTTTTTTCATTCAGAGGCCGACGAGGAGGCCGATATCTCAGCGAAAAATGGTCGTAAGGAGATAAAAAAAGAAGTAAATTGAACTGAATTGAATGGGCTCAATGACCTTGATATTGGTCAAGTCCGAAAAAACTCTCCAAAACACGTGCAGAACTTTGAAAAACGTAAAAATTTGCAAAATTTTTTTTGCCGTGATATTTGTTCCCACCGCGCAATCAGTGATTCTCAAAAAAAGATTATTGTCGGAACTAAAACTAGAAACTTGAAGCTTTAACTTCCTTTTTTTTTGTACGACCACTTTTGACGAAGTTCAACTTTTCTTGCTCCTTCAATTTTTTGTGTCAATGTATGTTCACTTTCTGGTACTTACGATTCGCGGTCGGATGGATGGTTGTTTTTGCGGATAATACTTTTTTGCTTGATGAAAGTATATGAGAATGAATATAATAATACGAAGATAAATATATTTCCGCTTACTTTTATGAATTACAATTTATTTGGCATAGGGTCGGGTGTGACTAAAGCGCAAACATTTTGCTAGAAGATAAATAAGTTGTATTTTCGATTTATTATATTTAAATTAACGTAAAAACTAATAAAATAAGCGGTCAGAGTGCGCGATAAATTTTTCGATACTAAAAGATAACTAATTAAAATAAATATGATAACTAATAAAAATAACTAATCAAATAAAAATTAATAGTAACCATGATTTAAAAAAGAAAGCGCTGAGCGTGAGGAACGATCCTGCGCCCCTACGGACCGAAGCCTGGAGCGCTACCAACGGGACTATCTTATCACTTGTGTTAAAGATGCACTTTCTGGTAGTTACGATTGGCGGCCGGATTGATGATTGACTTGTTTTTGGAGATAATACTTTATCGCTTGATGAAAGTATGAGAGTTAATATTATAATATGAATATAAATATATTTTCACTTACTTTTCTGAATTATAATTTATTTGGCATAAGGACGGGTGTGAGTTAAGCGTAAACAATTTTTTAGAAGATAAATAAGTTGTAATTTAGATTTATTATTATATTTAAATTAACGTTTAACCTAAAAAAATAAGCGTTCAGAGTGCGCGATACATTTTTTTGTATACATTAATAACGCAGAGAGTCAAGAGCTAAATAAGCATTGAAATCATCTAAAAGCCTCGCTCGTGCCGTCGCGTGACGTCACGCGCGGGCCGTGCTCAGATTGCTTTTTCCCTCGAAGCCTTCGTTCGGCTTGACCGCACATGAACGTGCTCGGCGTGTCTATGCGTTGGTGTAGCTGCCGAAGGCGCGGTCGGGACAGTTCGACGGCCCTCGGCTCTTTCCGAAGATGTCCGAGCATCGCCCGCTCACGGACACGCGCTACTATGATTGTGTGATAGGCGCGCGAGGGACTAGAGAGAGGGTAACTTTCGCGCGCGATCTGGCTGCACTGGATGGCCGTCAGATTTACGAGCACATATAGAGCCGCTCCGGATCCAAACGTATCGGTAACCCGCAGCATTCGCCCGGGTTTTTGTTTGGCGATAACGCTCGTAGGTAGCGGTTGGAAGAAATTCGTTGACATAGATTTTGCCGGGGAGATTTTCACCAAAGACATCGTGCACTGTGAGATCTCCCTTCGAGCGCTTAGCACGGATAATGGCCTCGCACATCGACGACGAGGTTAGCGTGACGATCAAAGAGAACAAATTTGAGGTAGGTGCCGGTTGCGGACCAAAATCGGACTCGACTCGCAGCTTGCGCTTCAGGACGCGAATAGATAGAACGTGACAAGATAATTCTGTTAATCCCAAAGATGCAAGGACCTTGAGTACAAGGCTGCGAGGTTCGCTGCTACCGTTCGATGGGAGACCAGCTACCATAAGCTCGCTAGTTTGATTTGTTTGAGTAGCAAGCTTGTTTGTGTTTTTGAGCTCGACAATTTCTTGCTCTAGTTTAATAGTCAACTGTTCCAATTTATCAATTTTTCTTGAGTGATCAGTTACAGTGCTTATAAGCTTAGGTAAGTCACTCAACGCAACGTTAAGCTTGCTGATCGCATCACGCTGCTCCGAAACAAATGCTGAGAATTCGGATTTGGATGACTGGAGCATGCTAATAACTGTATCGATGGATTTGAGATGCGACCCGTTATTGTCGCTGTGATTTGCGTTATGCATCGATGGTGCAGGATTCGCCATGTTATTAAAATTATTTTTGCAACAGGATTGCGCAGATACTTTCTTAAGGGGGGATTTTCTTTTTTTCGACAAAAAAATCGATTTTTCGCCGACCGCTGTTTCATATTCTTCAAAGTGTTGAGAATATGTGTGCAAAATTTCAAATTAAAATTCTCAAAAATGGCAAAGTTATAAGCGATTCTATACCTGCGTGTCAACTCGCGGTGGCCGCGCGCTCGTTGTCACACGGCAGGGGTCGGCGCGCCCGGCAGCTGCCCGAATCTGTTGCTCGGCGGACCATAAAAATAACGGGACAGCATACAATAGGCATTTAATTCAATGAAGGACGAGTCCTATTGGTCGTGCGAGATCGAAATATTCGGTGGAGAGTCGCTCAGTCTCGAACGAGAGCTTACTGGTAACAGACGTATATATCATGGATCGAAAACAGGGAAGTGATACTCATAGTCGTGCTGCTAGACCGAAAAAAGGAAATTTGATGGGAATATTCACACCCGAGAAACGGAAACGACGTTTGCAAGTACGTCGGCCCAGAAACTGTCGACAGCGAAAGACAAAGAAATAATTACGGACCCGGGTCATGGATATCGCATTATCGCGTTTCTATCGGTTTTCTCTGCAATCTCGCAACTCGTAATATGTCAGGAATGCAAAGGACCGATCAAATTTGGCGAATCCAGTTCTCGCGGCTTGGGTTTTAAAATAGTTGTGCAGTGCAAGTGTCGTGTGCAATATATTAACTCCTGTCCTCTCGTCGATGACAAATCGTGTGAGATAAACCGGAGAATGGTTTTTGTGATGAGACTATTGGGAGTAGGCAGAGAGGGTATAAATTTATTTTGTGGCTTGATGGATGTATCCCAAGGTTTCAGCACAACCTTGTACTATGCCTCCTTGGAGAACATTTACAGTGGAGCCAAAGCTGTATCGGAGCTGTGTGCGAAAAAGGCAGTGAAAGAAGAGAAAGCGAAGAATGCTCAGCACGGAAATCCAGAGACAGATATTTCTGTGTCGGGAGACGGAACATGGAAAAAGCGAGGATATAGTTCCTTGTTTGGAATCACGACACTCATCGGCAAATATTCAAGCAAAGTGGTTGACCTTGTCGTGAAATCATCTTACTGTCACGCTTGTAAATGGTGGCAATCAAAATCCGGTACCGAAGAATACGACGATTGGTTCGAAGAACACAGCAGTGAATGTACGCCAAATCACGATGGGTCAGCTGGAAAGATGGAAGTTGACGCGATCAAAGACATGTTCCGACGACCTTGGGAAATGCATGAAGTACGGTACGCGAAATACATCGGCGATGGCAACACGAAAACATTCAAAGCTTTGTTGGAAGACAAACCTTACGGCGATGATTTGATCGTGAAGAAAAAGGAATGCGTCGGGCACGTTGAGAAGCGTATGGGCTCGCGACTGAGAAATGTGAAAAAAACGAAAAAACTTGGAGGAAAAGGAAAATTAACCGATAAATTGATAAAAGAATTAACAATTTTCTACGGTTTGGCTATCAGAAGACATCCAGACTCTGTTGATGAGATGTACAATGCTGTGTGGGCAACGTTCTACCACTAGATCTCGAAGAATGAAAATCCTCAGCATATGTACTGTCCCGCGGGGTCACAAAGCTGGTGCAAATGGCGCATTGCCGAAGCCGAAAAAACTCTGGACGAATTTGATCACGAAACTCCACTGCATGAAGACGTCGCGAATGCTATTAAGCCGATTTACATTGATTTTTCATCGAGAGACTTGCTGGAAAGGTGTTAAGGTGGCGATACT
The DNA here is from genome assembly GCA_951751655.1 of Ophion costatus. Lineage (NCBI taxonomy): Eukaryota > Metazoa > Arthropoda > Insecta > Hymenoptera > Ichneumonidae > Ophion > Ophion costatus. The sequence goes on along the minus strand of CATODD010000073.1, from coordinate 689 downwards.
CAAAACAACAACGAAAGCTTCAACGCAACCGTTTGGCGATTCGCACCTAAACACCTTCACTGTGGCGCGAATACGATCGACATCGCGGCTTATTTGGCCGCAGGGATTTTTAACGAAGGCTTTACAGCAGTCCTTAAAACAATGACGACGATTGGAATCGTCGTTGGCCAGCAAGCATCAATATTCGTCGATGCGCGAGATAAGCAGCGGATAGAGAGGTCAACGAAACGCAGCCTCGAAGCAACGAAAGAGGCTCGAACAAGACGCCGAAGCGAAACTGCTTGACTGAATGAGTTGTTCGAAGCCGAGGAAGGCATCCTGTATGGCCCTGGCATAGCAGATTAGATTAAAAATACTGTAAGTACTCGATATGTCCCATAAACGGTACTCACAACTATAAACGCGTTTTTCTCGAAACAGCTTTTTTACAACTGGTGTGCACGATTTCTCAAAAACTATTCAACCGATTGCCTTCAAATTTGGACAGAATGCTCAGCTGACATCCTTTTATCGTTTGATGAAGCAAAAAAGCAATACGTTTAATAGTTTTTTATTTATAACAAAAAATCGATCAATTTTTTTCGAAAAATCGATACTTTAAGTTCAAAACGTCACCAAATCGTCAATTTTTTTTCCCTTCATCGAACGATAGCTATATGTGTCTAAAGTAAAATGCTTTTTGGATTTTT
>CATODD010000072.1:2500-15234 GCA_951751655.1 Ophion costatus | reverse complement strand
GCCAAGGATGCCATGAACTGCCTTCGACCACCCAACGCATTTTCGTTACCCATCGAGAGTGGTTTCACTCTTCAGTTGTGAGCTGAGCACGTTTTCCTTTTAATGCTGGCATGAATACTATATCCTTCCGCTCTTCTAATCGATGCACCACATCTCTGAATCCTCGATCAACTACACAAATGTCACCTGGTTTCATTATTCGTTGGAGTCCATTCGGATTATCTAGCAGTATTTTCATTATTTCAGCATCGTTTTGAGTGGCGTAAAAAAGGCCCCTCCATCTCAACAACGTACCCATTCGTCGTGCAGGTAGTGAAAGATTTACATAATGGTACCTTCTTCTGGCTAGAATAAGATTTCCGTTGATAGATGTTGTTCATACTCGTCTGATGCCGAATGTAAGTTCCATCGAATATCAGCACTAATTGGTCCTCGAGCTCATACAGGTATTTAACTGTGTCCGAAGTCTGATGTTCTACAAGATCGTCCCTCAATTTGCTAAAATATCCGAAACCCTCAGGTAAAATATCTTTCTCAGAAGAGTTCATGACTCGTGCATAATAATGGGAAACTTGCTGTTCACGATCAAGCCCAAGTACAGATGAAATAATACTATTCGAATTCCCAGTCCTCATTTTGAAGAGGAACACGACCAATGCTTGAAAATTGTTACGGTTTTTCGAATTCGTCAGTGATTTCAGTTTCCCACACAGCTCATCTAGATTTTCGTAGTTAAAACCAGTCAATGCTTTCAGACGTTGATCAGATAGACTACCATCCCCAATTTGTTGCTTCAATTCATGACCATTCGCCAAATCATTAAGGAAAAACGTCAAGTCTGATACTTCAATCATACTGTTACCAGCATGTATTTGCAGCGCTGCTCGATCATCAGCTTAGAATTTGTCTTTTATGAGATGAGTTGAGCAACAACTATTTCCCTTTGGAATGAAGATCTTTCTTTCTTGGAATGCTTGCAATCGAGCTTAAGATGGGACGTGAAGATTGGTGATGACGAGCAACAAAGAAAGAAGTACTGGTGAGTTGATACTACCCGTGGAATGGGCATTTCTATCAATTCTACATTGATAGGCTCCTGTGCAACAAATGATGGGTCGTCAGTAGATGATTGTGAAGGAGTGATTGTGAAACTTTGTGAAGATATCACTGTAGTTGATTGTTGTGAAAAATCCCCTTGAGATGAGTGTAAAGGAAGAGAAGATGTCTGCATTGGTAATTCATAGAGGACATCATGATCAACATGTGGCATAGAACTTTGGCGATATTCACCAAACTCTGTTGATTGTTGTGATCCTTATTGTCTTGAACCAGATATTGTTAATGATTTGGTGCTATTTTCATTCACGTGTCCACTTCTGCTATCTGAAATCAACCTTCAATGATTGCAGAGAAAATCACCGATTTAGGACCTTGCCTATTCTTGCAGAGTATTCTAAACATTCAGTATTATCCTTCATTCTCTTTCGCTGCCCCTTCAATGCTCTAAGCACACGAAAACAATATGCACATCTCATGGGATCTGTTGTCGAACCCGAGCTTGCTTGCGGCGGCGTTGACATCTTATGTCCTTGATGTGTATGTGTCTCGCCGATAAGTTATTATAAAACCGACAACTTGAAATTAACATGTTTATATCGTGAAACATAGCTTGATGATGAAAAGCACATTGACAAAATTGTTACCAGTAGCACTACTATTTTTGTTTAGTTATTTGTCCCAGTATCGTATAGAATGGATGGAAATCCATCCGTTCGATTACAGCGTGTGTCAATTTAGTTGGATGGGATGTTCACAACTGTCACGAAAGAGAAATAAACAAATTAGTAGGAAACTAGGCTTGGAGACTGTATTGTCTAGATCGGTTGCGTAGTTCAATTTAGTTCGATGCATCCACACTAGTGGCATCACTTGAACTGTCCGGTTTTACCGACAGCTAAGATGAGTATATTTACGCGGACTTTTGGTCAAGCTACTAAGCTGAAATATTCAGATCCGCGTAAACTATCAAACAACTGTGAGAGGGTACGTTTACGCAAGCCGCAATTCTGTAACCCTGTGCTGTTACCTTACTGCTGTAGAAAAAAAACTCGCGTAAACGCTATCTGTTTGTTCTTCATGTAACTATGCATGCGTGTTCGACCTTTGCGTGACTAGAATATCTTAGCGTAACGTGAGCAATTGTCCGCATAACCATACTCAATGATTTTCTCATCGACATGTTATTAAATGACGTCGAAAATTCAAAAGTATCCAAAATCAGCATATAAAATCCTATTGTTTACATCTGTTTGTTATATCTCAACCACTCCAGCCATGATTACCCATTAATTAAACCGAAAGAATGATTTATGTATGGATTTCCAATGAAAAATAAGAAATTCTATCGTTTTATATTCTTTCACTATGCTGCAGGTCGATTTTTGAGATTGTTTTTTTCTGAAATGTAGGGAAAGAAGAGTAAAATTATGCCAATTTTTGTCACAATAGTTGAAAAATCTCTTCGCTACAAAATAATGCTTTTAAACGATGGTTTGATGATTAAAAATAGAGTTTAGCATTTCAAAAAACGAAAAAAAAATCCCATCGACATTAACATGTTTCTAATTTTTAGAATTTTTTCAGATTTTTCAGTCGCGTCTTGATATTCAAAAACTGCAAAAATCGATCAAACACGTTGTTTCGGCAGGAAGACGCTTCGGCATCGATGTAGAAAGCTGTAATTTTGCACAAAATTGTTTTTTTTTTGTTAGGAACTTTGGGAAAAATCGGCGCCACAAAATTCGGTCGGGGCAGATATGCCATTCTTATCAGGCTAGAAGCTTATGACATTGTATGCCTATTATTCTATATGGCGACAGGAGACGTCCCTTGATTTCCTCTTTCTGATTGTTATACGCAACGATGGCACCATATACAGACCTATCTCTCCCGCATAGCCATATATAATACAGGTATCAATACGATTGGCTGCTCCGAGCATCGATGTTCCAAAGTACGCTTGCGTTCAAGTTGAGGAAATAGTATTTTCCCAGTAAATTTGACATATCACGAGTATGTACAGTTATAATTCAATGGTGAAATCGGTTTGAGTATATCCCTTACCGATCGCTTGTCAAAGGGAAATGACTGATCATTCCTTTAACGAAATTCTTTCAAAATCGATGCAAAATTGATCGTCAGCCTAACAAGCCTGCTGTTGAGGGTCGTAAATATATAAGGATATCGAGTTTACATCGCGCTCAGCTCTTTCGTCTGACAGTGATCCACACCAGTTTCGGCTTCAATGAAATTTTGAATTTTGACATGTATGTAGGAGTCGATCATGATGTCCAGATATCTCATACGACGGTCGAGAGAATGACAAAAGCATACGTTACGAGGGAGACGCGAAAAAAATAACAGACTTGGGTTGAGACCGGACGCGTGAAGAAGAGACGCGGAACTCCTTGTAAAACCGAACCGTAGGCTCGTTAAAGCATTCTTTCCAAATACGTGTGACCCTTCGGATTTCTCTCATTCGTACATCAGGAACCAATCCCTACATGTATGTTTGGTGCCCCCGCCAGTGCCAGTGAATTTTCAGTTGCGCAGTTGAAACTACCCCCCGAGTCGATATATTGTCAGGCTGGCCTGACATTGGATCCGGGCTTGATTACGCTGGAGCACGGAGGCCTTATTTCCGTGTGCCTTGTTTTGCCTTAACCGGCCTGTTTCAGGCGATAGTCAGGCAACCGGATTTACGGCTCGCATAAATTCGCCTAAGCAGACTACCTTCAAACAATGGTCAGGCAACTGGACTTATGGCTTGATTCAATTCGCCTGATCCGGCTAGCTTCAAGCAATCATGAAGTAACTGGACCTACATTCAGTATGGCACCTTTGACACGCCTAACGTCTTATCGAACATCAGATGAACTGTATATAATAGCACGTCGTTAAATTGTCGAGACATATTGTTCACTCTATGCGTACATTTTTTATTATTCCTAATATTTTATTTCTTCCTAATAAATATTTTATTCGGTTTACTCTGTTCAAAAAACTCTTTAGTTGAATCCACTGTATTTATCTATTCAATAATTTTAATATTAATTACAAATATTTTCTATTTGATTGAATTAATGGTCTGTCATATATACACGTATAGGGTGAGCCACATGATGTGTTACAGAACAATAGCACTCGAACTATTGATCATGTCCAAAAATCTTTCAGACAAAAGTTTCAGTATTCGAGAAGGCCGTCATACTGGACCACCCTATTTTTTTTATCGGTGGAGGCGCTAAAGCTACATTAAGGTCAACTCCACTTTTTTAAATGGAACCATGTATTTTTTTCGATGACATTAATACCGACATTAAGACGAATTCAGCGACCTACAACACAAGGTCATTCTATTTACGCAAAGTATGAGTATAGTCGGAAAATCGAAAAATATCGGAGTAATCACTTTCAAAGGATCTTTCAAGCACGCATTTTCTGTTGACATATCGGTTAATCACGCATTTCCTTCTAATATTACATCGGATCGTGAAAATGAACGATTTTCAAGAATCTTTTGATATGTTGATGGTGCTTCGGGAATGCCGTAAACATTACAGAAACGTCCAAGATTTGTATGCGGCTCGTTATCCGGATAGGCAACAAAAATCGCAAATGGTTTTTAAGCGATTAGCCGGCCGTTTCTGTCGCTTCAGTATAGTGAAACAAATACGAGTCAAACGTCGACCAATTGTTAATGAAAATAATGCGGCTGCTATCTTAGCTTTTGTTACACTAAATCCACATGCGAGCAGCAGGCAAACGGAAAGAGAGAGTGGAATTAGTCAGCAATCTGACTGATACCACGGAAATATACAAATACGGAAAATATGAATAGGCATTACATGCATTATTGGGCAAATGAGAATCCTCGATGAATGAGAACTGTACCATTTCAACATCCGTGGTCCGTTAATTGTTGGGGCGGCATTGTCGGCGATTACGTCATTGATCCATATTTTTTTGAAGGCCGCTGGACTGGGCAAGTTTATGCAGCCTTTCTGCAAAATGCACTGCCTCAATTACTAGAAAACGTGCCCTTGCATGTTCGCATGAACATGTGGATGTAACACGACGGTGCACCACCCCATTATGCTCTGTGTTCAAGACAGGTGATGAATGAGATTTTTGGTGAAAATTGGATAGGACGACGCGGCCTTGTAGCTTGGCCACCTCGTTCGCCAGATCTAACATCACCAGTTTACGTTTATGGGGTTTTGTCAAAGAACGCGTAATGGCGGTAACACCTACCACGCCTGACGACATGAAGGAAGAATACGCCAAATATGTACCGAAATTACACCACAAATGTTGGCTGAAGTTAGACGGTCTTTTCCTCAGCGAATTAACAAGTGTTTGCAAGTCGAGGGTCATCACTTCGAGCATCTTCTGTAGGTAGACCCAAACCAAGGTTAGTGGATCGTTTCAAAGTGATTAATCCGATATGTTTCGTTTTTTCGACTATTTTCATACTGTGCGTGACGCGAATGTCCTTCTGTTGTCGGTCGCTGAATTCGTCTTCAAATCGGTAATAATGTCATCGAAAAAAGTACATGGTTCAATTTAAGAAAGTGGAGTTGACCTTGACGCAGCTTCAGCGCCTCCACCGATAAAAAAATAGGGTAGTCCAGTATGATGGCCTTCTCGACACTGAAACTTTGGTCTGAAACATTTTTGGATATGATTAATAATTTGAGTGCTATTGCTCTGTAACACTTTATGTGCCTCACCCTGTGTATATATATATATATATATATATATATATATATATATATATATATATATATTTATATATATATGTATACACAGGGTGAGGCAGGGTGAGGTATATATATATATATACTATATTTATAGTTTATGTTTTAAAAATATATAGCATGATATTCAATAAAACTTTTTAATTATTACAATGATATTACCTCGTTGATAAAGTATATATGATAGAACAAATCATTATAGGAGCACAAGTGGTGTCGTATGCCATATCTGCTACCAAAAGGCTACAAACACTCAGTAGCGTAGGGGTAGCGTGCGTAGCTATAGATAGGTAGGAAACAAGGTTTGATCATATGTGAAGGTAGAAATATTTTCTTCGAAAAAAATGCTTTGAGAAGGCCAGAGAATGACGTATTGTGATACAAAATCATTGCGATCGATCTCTAAATTAAGTAATTTATTTTCGATTTATGAAATATTATATTCTAAGTTCTAAAAAATATATTTGAAACCAATAGGATCGTAGTCAAAAATCTATTCGATATAACTAGATCCTATTTATATGAAATATGTTTAGCAGTGCAATGAAGAATGTAATGAGATGGAGATTTCCGAAGCAGCAGGAAACTTTTCTCTTCGAACTGCATGTCAGGCCTTCACTTTTCACCCCGATCAGGCCTTGGCTTTTTTACCTGATCAGGCCTTGATTGTTTACTCTGGTAAGACCGAAGTCAGGGATTGCGTTTCAAAAATGATCAGGGCTTGATGAAAAAAATCCTTATGAAGGCCGGAAAAAGAAATCAGGAAGCCTGATCCGGTCTTTTTTGTAGACGGAGCAAGATTTCTACTCGGGCCGAGGATGCTTGATAAATAAATGTAAGGAAATCGATGAAAGTATTGTTATGATGTTATGCCGTTTTTTTCCATTTCATTGCTTTCCTGCAAAAGTGCATATATTTCAACCATTAAAATGCCAAGATCGAAGCACGAAAATCTGGCCGAAAGGACTTAAGCAAGGTCGATGAGAGTTGGAAAAAAATCCACGACAGTTGTGTCCTCGGGTTGCGCAACTTCGCACGAGTATATGGTGCAATCAATCAAGGTACTGTGAAACAGAGATAATACTATCGTGATATTAAGAAAACTTTATCAGTATATAAAATACCAAAGTTAAAATAAGTAATTACGTTGATATTCACAAATGTATATCTAACATATTGCTAACATTTTTATGTAGCGATACATTATCGACTATATTTATGTTATGTTCTAAAAATTTAATTTGCCTATGTCGTTGCGATATGTATTGTATGGGATTGAACCGAATTCTATTTGTTTTATTAATAGTTTTTTATTTTTCTTTGTTTCTTGGTTGATAAGATCACGGGTCTCCTTGATGGGTGATCACGGTGGATGGCAAAGAAAAAAAAATATGCTTAGGTAAGATGTTAATGTTCATTACGTTACGCTATGATAGTACATTCATGTACGGCAAAAATTAACATATAGAAATTTAATCAATACTGCTACCTGTATATTTGAAGCATGTTTTCATTTATTCCTGCGACATGTAGCATTAATAGGCTGAATAGATGATCTACGATGCTCTTAGGGTATAGAGGTTCCGGAGAATCTACGGTACGCCTGCAGTAGGCCGATTGGAGGGTCAATGGTGCGCCTACAGTAGGTCGAATGGAAGGTCCGGAGGGTATTCGGAGCGCCTACAGTAGGCTCAAAGGAGGGTCCAGACGGTATACGGCCCGGATACAGTAGGCTGAATGAAGGGTCCGGAGGGTATTCGGAGCACCTACAGCAGGCTGAATGGAGGGTCCGGAGGGTATACGGCGGACCTACAGTAGGCTGAAAGGAGGGCCAGTAGGTTCTGCGAGGGCGCTCAATCAGGCCCACCTGAGGGTTTCTTAGGTTCAGTTGCGTGCTACACTAACCTCCTTTGAGCTTAAAAACCAGTATGTCCCATCTAGGGGGTTCAACGGAGCTCTATCATAATAATATTTCGTACATCATACCCTCATTTGGATATACGATAATCGGCTAACGCGGACCTCTGTTCGGAGAAAAAGGCCTTCGTTCCGCGGGTTGAAACCAGCTCGAAAATGTTCACTCGGGAAGGCAGAGAAAAAGATTGCGCTAAAAGCAGCCCGAGAGCCTGAGACGATGAATAATTTAAAAAACGGTGTTTACCATCGCATAGGAGACAATACTGAATATGTGAGACATATATATATAGGCAAACACGCACGTGCGTGTATGTGTGGATCAGGGTTGCAAAATTTGTAATGAAAAAGTGATGCATTATTCATTACTTTTTTAATGGGTAATGAAAAAATATTTCATTAGCCATTACATTACATTCAGTAATGTAAAAAAATTCCATTACTCATTACATTATATTTTGTAATGTAAAAAAATTCCATTACTCATTACATTATATTTTGTAATGTAAAAATATTCCGTTGCCCATTACATTAGATTTTGTAATGTAAAAAATCTCCGTTACCCATTACATTATATTTAGTAATGTAAAAAAATTCCATTACTCATTACATGATATTTTGTAATGTAAAAATATTCCGTTGCCCATTACATTAGATTTTGTAATGTAAAAAATCTCCGTTACCCATTCCATTATATTTTCTATTGTAAAAAAATTCCATTACTCATTACATTGGAATTTGTAATGTAAAAAAATTCCATTACACATTACAGTCGAATTTGTACTGTATAAAATTTCCATTACTCATTACGTTGGAATTTGTAATGACCAAAAATTTCATGACACATTACCTTGTAATGGGCAATGGACATGTTTTACATTACAAAGACCAATATAATGGGTAATAGAATTTTTTTACATTACAAAATCCGATGTAATGAGTAATGATGGATGGATGGATGGATGGATGGATGGATGGATGGATGGATGGATGGATGGATGGATGGATGGATGGATGGATGGATGGATGGATGGATGGATGGATGGATGGATGGATGGATGGATGGATGGATGGATGGATGGATGGATGGATGGATGGATGGATGGATGGATGGATGGATGGATGGATGGATGGATGGATGGATGGATGGATGGATGGATGGATGGATGGATGGATGGATGGATGGATGGATGGATGGATGGATGGATGGATGGATGGATGGATGGATGGATGGATGGATGGATGGATGGATGGATGGATGGATGGATGGATGGATGGATGGATGGATGGATGGATGGATGGATGGATGGATGGATGGATGGATGGATGGATGGATGGATGGATGGATGGATGGATGGATGGATGGATGGATGGATGGATGGATGGATGGATGGATGGATGGATGGATGGATGGATGGATGGATGGATGGATGGATGGATGGATGGATGGATGGATGGATGGATGGATGGATGGATGGATGGATGGATGGATGGATGGATGGATGGATGGATGGATGGATGGATGGATGGATGGATGGATGGATGGATGGATGGATGGATGGATGGATGGATGGATGGATGGATGGATGGATGGATGGATGGATGGATGGATGGATGGATGGATGGATGGATGGATGGATGGATGGATGGATGGATGGATGGATGGATGGATGGATGGATGGATGGATGGATGGATGGATGGATGGATGGATGGATGGATGGATGGATGGATGGATGGATGGATGGATGGATGGATGGATGGATGGATGGATGGATGGATGGATGGATGGATGGATGGATGGATGGATGGATGGATGGATGGATGGATGGATGGATGGATGGATGGATGGATGGATGGATGGATGGATGGATGGATGGATGGATGGATGGATGGATGGATGGATGGATGGATGGATGGATGGATGGATGGATGGATGGATGGATGGATGGATGGATGGATGGATGGATGGATGGATGGATGGATGGATGGATGGATGGATGGATGGATGGATGGATGGATGGATGGATGGATGGATGGATGGATGGATGGATGGATGGATGGATGGATGGATGGATGGATGGATGGATGGATGGATGGATGGATGGATGGATGGATGGATGGATGGATGGATGGATGGATGGATGGATGGATGGATGGATGGATGGATGGATGGATGGATGGATGGATGGATGGATGGATGGATGGATGGATGGATGGATGGATGGATGGATGGATGGATGGATGGATGGATGGATGGATGGATGGATGGATGGATGGATGGATGGATGGATGGATGGATGGATGGATGGATGGATGGATGGATGGATGGATGGATGGATGGATGGATGGATGGATGGATGGATGGATGGATGGATGGATGGATGGATGGATGGATGGATGGATGGATGGATGGATGGATGGATGGATGGATGGATGGATGGATGGATGGATGGATGGATGGATGGATGGATGGATGGATGGATGGATGGATGGATGGATGGATGGATGGATGGATGGATGGATGGATGGATGGATGGATGGATGGATGGATGGATGGATGGATGGATGGATGGATGGATGGATGGATGGATGGATGGATGGATGGATGGATGGATGGATGGATGGATGGATGGATGGATGGATGGATGGATGGATGGATGGATGGATGGATGGATGGATGGATGGATGGATGGATGGATGGATGGATGGATGGATGGATGGATGGATGGATGGATGGATGGATGGATGGATGGATGGATGGATGGATGGATGGATGGATGGATGGATGGATGGATGGATGGATGGATGGATGGATGGATGGATGGATGGATGGATGGATGGATGGATGGATGGATGGATGGATGGATGGATGGATGGATGGATGGATGGATGGATGGATGGATGGATGGATGGATGGATGGATGGATGGATGGATGGATGGATGGATGGATGGATGGATGGATGGATGGATGGATGGATGGATGGATGGATGGATGGATGGATGGATGGATGGATGGATGGATGGATGGATGGATGGATGGATGGATGGATGGATGGATGGATGGATGGATGGATGGATGGATGGATGGATGGATGGATGGATGGATGGATGGATGGATGGATGGATGGATGGATGGATGGATGGATGGATGGATGGATGGATGGATGGATGGATGGATGGATGGATGGATGGATGGATGGATGGATGGATGGATGGATGGATGGATGGATGGATGGATGGATGGATGGATGGATGGATGGATGGATGGATGGATGGATGGATGGATGGATGGATGGATGGATGGATGGATGGATGGATGGATGGATGGATGGATGGATGGATGGATGGATGGATGGATGGATGGATGGATGGATGGATGGATGGATGGATGGATGGATGGATGGATGGATGGATGGATGGATGGATGGATGGATGGATGGATGGATGGATGGATGGATGGATGGATGGATGGATGGATGGATGGATGGATGGATGGATGGATGGATGGATGGATGGATGGATGGATGGATGGATGGATGGATGGATGGATGGATGGATGGATGGATGGATGGATGGATGGATGGATGGATGGATGGATGGATGGATGGATGGATGGATGGATGGATGGATGGATGGATGGATGGATGGATGGATGGATGGATGGATGGATGGATGGATGGATGGATGGATGGATGGATGGATGGATGGATGGATGGATGGATGGATGGATGGATGGATGGATGGATGGATGGATGGATGGATGGATGGATGGATGGATGGATGGATGGATGGATGGATGGATGGATGGATGGATGGATGGATGGATGGATGGATGGATGGATGGATGGATGGATGGATGGATGGATGGATGGATGGATGGATGGATGGATGGATGGATGGATGGATGGATGGATGGATGGATGGATGGATGGATGGATGGATGGATGGATGGATGGATGGATGGATGGATGGATGGATGGATGGATGGATGGATGGATGGATGGATGGATGGATGGATGGATGGATGGATGGATGGATGGATGGATGGATGGATGGATGGATGGATGGATGGATGGATGGATGGATGGATGGATGGATGGATGGATGGATGGATGGATGGATGGATGGATGGATGGATGGATGGATGGATGGATGGATGGATGGATGGATGGATGGATGGATGGATGGATGGATGGATGGATGGATGGATGGATGGATGGATGGATGGATGGATGGATGGATGGATGGATGGATGGATGGATGGATGGATGGATGGATGGATGGATGGATGGATGGATGGATGGATGGATGGATGGATGGATGGATGGATGGATGGATGGATGGATGGATGGATGGATGGATGGATGGATGGATGGATGGATGGATGGATGGATGGATGGATGGATGGATGGATGGATGGATGGATGGATGGATGGATGGATGGATGGATGGATGGATGGATGGATGGATGGATGGATGGATGGATGGATGGATGGATGGATGGATGGATGGATGGATGGATGGATGGATGGATGGATGGATGGATGGATGGATGGATGGATGGATGGATGGATGGATGGATGGATGGATGGATGGATGGATGGATGGATGGATGGATGGATGGATGGATGGATGGATGGATGGATGGATGGATGGATGGATGGATGGATGGATGGATGGATGGATGGATGGATGGATGGATGGATGGATGGATGGATGGATGGATGGATGGATGGATGGATGGATGGATGGATGGATGGATGGATGGATGGATGGATGGATGGATGGATGGATGGATGGATGGATGGATGGATGGATGGATGGATGGATGGATGGATGGATGGATGGATGGATGGATGGATGGATGGATGGATGGATGGATGGATGGATGGATGGATGGATGGATGGATGGATGGATGGATGGATGGATGGATGGATGGATCTCTCTCTCTCTCTCTCTCTCTCTCTCTCTCTCTCTCTCTCTCTCTCTCTCTCTCTC
>CATODD010000071.1:0-15610 GCA_951751655.1 Ophion costatus | reverse complement strand
CCTCTCTCACTCTCCCTTTTATATACCCAGGCAATACCATCGACTCGGCATGGTCCTTCGTTTTCTCGACCCCTTAATTGGCACGCGCAATTAAGCAGCTTCCCTCCTTTTTACTGATCTCCGTTGGATACAAAGGGCCGGAGAACAGAGAGGGACTTCACCGAAGGAGAAAGAGTTAGCGTAGACGGAGTGGAAAGCACCGCGAATGAAGAAAGCGACGAACCGAAAGCTCCACGATGGCCCAGAAACGACGTCGGTGACGGGAACTCCGAGTTTGAGTTCCCTTTCCTTTTTTCCATGCTCCTCGAAGAACCAACTTTCTCGTTCAGCCATTGAGCTTAAAGAGCGAAATTAGCGCCAGTCATTCGAAGCTATATATCACCGTGATTCTCGCGCCCACCTTCTCACGTTCCGGCGTTAGCTGCAATTGGAATGACACCGCTAAGCGCGGGGGGGAAATGAAGCACGCGAAAACATTGTACAAACGATCGATGGGTTTGTGAAATTATTCGTTCGTCGGAGCTCGAACGAGTAGAGTAAAAAGTCAAGTAGGTGAATACCGTTGGGCGAATTGGTGCCCATATTGACTCTTTTAGAAAGGTCATCCTGAGGCGGTTAACAAAGACGTGCATTAAGGATGTTGAGTCCCTATGAAACATGCTAATGTTAATTGATCAATAAATAGCTTCTTAATCGTCATGAAATTTTTACACGACCTCCTGAATACTTCGTGTAAAAACATACCCAATTTTCAGAATTTTATCATCATTACTTCAACCTCCTTAAGGGTTCAAATAAAAAATGATAAGAAAATTCTGAAAATTTGGTATGTTTTTGTATGAAGTATTTAAGAGGTCATGTTAAAATTTCGTTATTGACGTGTTAAAAAGCTCGTTATTGACAAATTATTATACCATTTTGTTAAGAAAATTTTTTTAAAGAAATTAAAAAAAATTTATCAATAAACTTCGTTATGTTTCCATTGTTTTCAGTATATTGTAGATATTACAAAATTGAGAGGTCGAAACAAAACTCATTGCAAAGTTACATCAGTTTCCATAAGACAACATTTAATTTGTGAATGTTAATTGTTCAATAACGAGTTTCCTAATTCTCGTGAAATTTTTACACGACGTCTGAAATACTTCATACAAAAACGTACCAAATTTTCAGAATTTTATTATCATTTGCGATTTGGGACTGAACATCCTTAATGATATAAATATACATTTGTTAAAATTCTTCACACATTTTTTTACCCATAAGGTTATTCAAGGCCTATGTACCTTTGGTTGATCGGAAAACACGGCTTTTTGGATTTTTTTTCTTTCTTGAGGATACGCATAAAGCGACGAAAATGAGGTTTGGAGGATTTGGCTTAAGCCCATATCGGCAGGTGGTCGAACCAATTTTTTATTTTCCAAAAGAATACAAAATGACGGCCTAGAGGCCAGTAGAAAGAGGACGCCTTTTTCAGGCTCTCCACTGGTGGACTCGTCGGATACGCACATGAGCACCTAAATGTTTTTTTTCGTAATCTACATGAGTTTTTCTAACGAAGTAGACACGATTAATAAAAAATATTGATTTTTGTAAATCTGGCACCATTCAGAAAAAATCACATTTTTTACTCAAAAGGCAGCTTAGTTCGTTTATAAAAACCGTAATTGTCGATCGATCATGAAAATGGTATGTAGGGGAAGTCGGGGCAAGATAATAACGCTAAGTCCATGTTCAAATAAAACAATACATATATGAGTCAGTCAACTTTAATTATTTTTTAAACTAATCGACATTTATTAATCTTTTAATTTCAGAAGCAAAAAAATCAGTCTTTCTGAATTGTACCATACAATATTTATATTTTTAATGAAACCTTTATTTTTTCCATCTTACCCCGTATGCGGGGCAAGATGAAACAGCGCTGGGATAATGATGGGACACGAATTATTGGCATCTTTCCTATCGTAAACAGTGGGACGTTATAAACTATTCCGGGCCTGCGATAGCTTGTATTCATCTTGCCCTATTAGACGGTTAACAAATTAACAAAAAAATAAGCCAAACCCTGGAAAACTTCTGGCAAACCGTTCTTATTATATTACTAATTAGTACTTTTATTGTGTTTATCTACCTGTCTCTGATCAATATCAGCAACTGAAATAAACTGAAACGACGTTAAACTTTTCATCGAAACGTTTTGAAAACGTGGTTTCAAGAAAAACGCGTTTAAGGTTTTGCCACCCTTTTTCTTCGGCCAATATAATTCTGAGGACGTTTATACATGTCAACCGCATCACTCTTGGATGTTTTATGCATAATTCAAGCCAATAAACAAACAATACATTTTTCCCAAAGGTATAGGAGGCCTTAAATAAAAAGGATAAATACATTTCCGACATTCTCAATATGGAATGTACTCATGATGTTGAAGCATCGTTGGAATACAACGAAAGTTCAGCAGCACGATTTTTTGCAAATTTTGGACTCCGAAAACCACTCCAACGTTTTTTTGAGATCCTTTCCAGAAATCTACAAGCCAAATTTGCAGGATAAGATTATGAATGATGGAGAAAACGAAAAAAAAATAAGAATTGACAAGAATTTTCGTTGCGTTCCAACGATGCAAACTTCAATATCGTTCGCTCAAGGTTGAGTACATTTCGTATTTATCAATTTATATCAGAGTTCTCCATCTCTTTCGTATGGAGGATTCTTTTTCCCTGGTTTTCATATATCGTAGAGAGAGGAACGTACTCGCCTTGCAGTCTTATATTTTCGTTTACTTAAACACACTCTCCTGGAAAGGACCCTATTTATCTCCACCTCTGCGCTTCACAGGTTCAATCGTGGCAAATAGCTGAATGTTCGACCAACAAGGGTCGTAAAGTCGTTCCCCAGTGGCGTCTGAAATTTCGAATCTTCACCGTCTCTCCCTCTCTCTCTCCCGCCTTCATTGGTGTGTGTGTGTGTGTGTGTGTGTGTGTGTGGGTGTGGGTGTGTGTGTGTGTGTGTGTGTGTGTGTGTGTGTGTGTGTGTGTGTGTGTGTGTGTGTGTGTGTGTGTGTGTGTGTGTGTGTGTGTGTGTGTGTGTGTGTGTGTGTGTGTGTGTGTGTGTGTGTGTGTGTGTGTGTGTGTGTGTGTGTGTGTGTGTGTGTGTGTGTGTGTGTGTGTGTGTGTGTGTGTGTGTGTGTGTGTGTGTGTGTGTGTGTGTGTGTGTGTGTGTGTGTGTGTGTGTGTGTGTGTGTGTGTGTGTGTGTGTGTGTGTGTGTGTGTGTGTGTGTGTGTGTGTGTGTGTGTGTGTGTGTGTGTGTGTGTGTGTGTGTGTGTGTGTGTGTGTGCGTGTGTGTGTGTGCGTGTGTGTGTGTGCTCTTTCGTTTCGTCCTGGTCGAGCCGTGCCTCAGGGGTCATCGGATACTCGAGAGTTCAAGAGGGCGTCAAGAGAGATCCATTCGTTTTTGTACGCCAAAAAGGGACTCTTTTCTCCCTATACAGCTCCTCTGTCAGATCACTCCCGCCCCGATCTCCATCATGTCCAATTTCCGACGCGGTTCTCCCATGCTCTTTTTATGCCTCCCAGTCGCGATCTCATTCTCTATTTTCGATCTTGCTCATTCTTAGAGTTAGCCTCAATTCTCGACAAGTTTTCGATCTGTCCAACTTCTTTCGTTTACACTGGCAATCCTAAACTCCCGCGATACCGATTAACTCGCGATTCTCCGTTTCGCAGCTGATTGCTACTATATTATCAACCCCTCCATGAACATTCTTCTCCGAAGCTCCCTACGGTTCCTCCATTTTTTATTTATTTCTCGAGTATCGAGTTTCGTAAATCATGCGATTATAGGAAATTGCTCATATTTTTTCACGTCGTTGTTTATTGGTGCTTCGACATTGAGGATTTTTTTTAATTTTCATGTTAATTAGGGGTGAATTAGACGTTTCCATGGTCTGCATAACAACTGCCCCAAAGGCTGATGGATCTAAAAATTCAAGGAGATTCTCGTAAAGTTTTGTTATAATTATAGTCTGGTAAGCCGCTAAGAAAAATTAAATCAAAGGCGATTTGTTAGCCAAGACATTTTATTGTCGTTAAATTATGCGCTTTAAACATTGATGAAAAAGGGTTTGACTTTAAAAAATTATAAAACAGTTGAACATACTATGAAGGATATATTTATAGAAATTGAAAGACCTACGTTAAAAAATATCGATAACGGATTAAGTTATAGGGAATGCTGTCTCGAAAAATGTGATATCGAAAAAAAGCCGCGTCCAGATATACCTACACATAGGCCAGTCTTTTTGCACGCGCAGCTCCATTCATCCTCATAGCTCTATTCTCAACTCAAATTTGGAAATACTTTTTTTAAGAATTAAGTATAAAGAATAAGAACACTCAATATAAAATGTGTTTTTTTTCGCGTGCTGGGTGTATGCAACCCTCGAATATAATCTACCACCAGTGAGTCAATAAGAGTAAACATGTGAGTAAAAATATTCATATGTTTACATTAAGGGAGGTTCCTACTTTGTTGGGCCAAAAAATGTTCGATTGTTCACCAATTTTTTATGCGACAAATATTAAATGTAGAATGTTGAAATGTTCGTATCTTTACTAAGCGGTCTTTACTAAACATGAAAATATTTTTTAAAGTTTGACAAATAGCTACTGGGAGTGGGAGGAGCCACGTACGTCGGTGATCTGAAGCAAAAAATCAAACACATTTTCACTTTGTACAATACTTTGTGTATCAGTCGAACGAGAACGAAAAAGACAAATTGAAAGAAAAAACAATGGTGAGCGTTCTAAGGGGAAGTTTAGTTTTTTACTAAACCTGTTTGGAGTTTTTTTCGTAAAATAAAACCGTTCGAATGATTTCGGATAATTCTAGTTCAACTAACGAAGACGTTCGTTGTACTCGTGCCTGCCGAATTTTATAACAAGTGCTCATCTAGCACTTTCGCAAACTTGAAAGACATGGTTTTGAGAAAAACGCGTTCGAAATGAAAATTTTCCTACTCGCACCTAATCTGCTATGCCGAAACTGTAGAGAAAAATTAAAGAATTGTTTATTTTTGCCCAACAAAGTAGAAATCTCCCTTGAGATAATAAAAAGATACATATAAGTAAAAATACGCATATGCTTAGAGTAAGTTGATAAAAAGATATCGTTGAAAAAATCTGCCAAAGTAATCGCAGCGATCCTGTTCATTCGACTACATATAACAACAAATTAATCAAACCAGCATGCCATACTGCTTTCAACAGTAAGAATTACTCCCAATTATTCTTCGGACTATTGCAACGCAGGCTCTTTTATTTCATTTTTCGAACTCAACGAGAGACACAACCACCGTTATTTTTAAATTCACCAATTCGTTTTTTACGTCTGCAAAGTATTTTCGACCGTAGTGTATGGCCGCTGGAAACTTGCCGTGGTCCGATATATGCAGAAAATATTTTGCTGCGATACGTTTACGATTTTCTCTCGCGAGTGCCCTGTACCGAGAGATACGATGTACTGTTGGACGCTTCGGTTGGATTATGTCTGGCTGGCGCGATATGGTATACATTTCCAGGGTTTTCTCGAACCTCCCGTTGTACTACTTTACGTGCAGTATAGTTTTATTCATAAACTCCTCTCGCGCTATGACCAATATAACATTCTCGTGCGCATCGCAGCCGCAAGATCCGTCCCATAAATCTGTATGGGCCAGGGACAATGTACGTACACCGTCTCTGCGGAGCTCGATCCGCGAGGGTTTTTCATACGCCACACGAGTAATGCACCGAGCAGATACTGTGATCACACCTCCGTATATTTTCTTTTTCATTTATTTATTTTCTTGCTTTATTCCTAAAGTTTTTTTTACGGCAAGCTTTTTCATCGTTGACGGTGCATATATAATGTGACCGTGCAGGGCACGGGACGTACGTGACACATCGTGTTGACCCGGTACGTCTATGAAAAAATTACTCCATACGAATGAGCTTCTTTCGCTCGCGAATTGAAGGAAAATAATTCTTCATAAATTAAAAGTGAAAAATGTAGCCGTTTATCAATTCGAAAGCCAACAACGTACATCGGAAGAAACAGAAAATTTCCAAAGGGAAAAAGAAAAACAGCAGAAAATACTTCACAAGACCCTTCAACCCTTTGGCTGCATAACAGATGTTGGGGATTTAATTAATTTTTTCCCGAAAGCTATATTGCGCCAAATGCTTATGTGTGGGACCATTATCCCTTTTGGACAAAACTTGGGAATACTTTTGAAAAATAATGTGACTAAATGTGAAGTCGCTCGAGCCAAGGGTCGTGGCTGACAAAGATTTGGCGTGCCAGTTTTTTTTCGTAACAGTTGTCATTTTTGGAATTGTTGTAATTATCGAGGAACAAGAAAGGAAAAGCTACTCGAATTTTGTTTTTGTCAACTATGGGCGAAAGTTCAGATGAAGTCTTCGATTGTTTAATTGAATTTTAGTATTTATTTGATTTTAGCAGGTTTTCGTATTGTTTCGAGCTATTGTGGGCCGAGACAGTCTAATATATCAATATTTATTGTCTCATACGTCAAAAGTGATGAAACGATTACTTTTCCTTAAGGGGGTATCCCTCTCTGGAAACTTGAAAAAATCGTTTTCTTGCATATTGTTATAGTGTGAACTATCAAGAATATTTTACGACCAACCGGACCCTGAAATTCTGGAAAACGACGAGGTTACACCTATTTTGTTGACTTGACACGGCGGGATTGATATCTTGAGTGACTTTCACACTATTGCCTTGAATTCGCACAGTTAGCGTTCAAACAGTAGTCATTTTGGGTCCACGATCGCATTTTTAATTGGATGAACCATTTGTTAATAACAATGACTTCAGCATGCTGTTTTTCAAGAGAAAAATGAGGGCTTTCTTTGGAGAAGCTGTCATTTTTAGTATTTTTCGAAATTTCGTAAAGTGGATCACAAACCCATATCCAGTTGGATATATTTGAAAAAAAAAACATTTCTTTTTTTTGGACTGCAATGCCAACTGCAGCACCATGAACACTTCGAAAAAATTTCTTACGAAAAAATAGCATTGTAACCACACACATGTGTACATGTAGGGAAAAAATTAATTTATTCGAACCAATGTGTCATTATTCATTATTCTGACGATTCAAATTGGGCTTCAAAAAATCATTATTCTGACCCTTCAAATTGGGCTTAAAAAATCATCATTCTGACCCTTCAAATTGAGCTTTCAGAGAGGGATACCCCGTTAACTGCAAACGAACTTGTATCCCGTAACTTGGTATCTTAACGATTGTTCTCTAGACCAGAACATCGTTATCCGAATACTTGCTGCAACTTGATTTAAAAAAAAAAACAATTTTTGTTGTTGTGGCACTTACATGGTATCTCTGTTTTCCTTTTTTGCCAATTGATTGATTTTAACGTGTCTACAGATACCGCTAGCTTGCTTCTACTATCAACCTTCATGGACTTGCGACAAGTTTTTCTTTGAAAAAATGATTGTGCAATTGCCAGATTATGAAAAAACGTTTTCCACTCAGTGCGTTTACGAGTGATTGGAATGCGAACGTTTACGTGTGTTTATACTTTTGTTGTGAGATTTGAGAGGATAATATCGATTTTTGCTCCGTTGAATTTGACAGTGAAACCAGCAAGCGTTCGGATCTACTTGCACGACGATCAGATAATGGCAGGTCGTCCGTTAGCGGCAAGATGCGAGACATCGGGTAGTTCACCAGCAGCGACGATAACCTGGAGTCTCGGGGGCATGAAATTCAAGGATCCCCACGTAGCCACAACCCAAAAAAGCAATTCCACGATCAGCAAGCTCGCTCTCGTTCTCGATCGGGAGGATGACGGCAAGGAGCTCACCTGTACAGCTGTGAACCACAATTTTCCCGGTGGCGATCTCAAAGAGACGAGAATACTTCGCGTTGCATGTGAGTACCGACACATACACATTTATGCAGTATCCATATACGGACACATACTTTTTGCCACTCTGGATCGTTCTCGCTATTTACCGAAATAAATATGGCCTAAATAAGTAAATAATAAATAAATCAAATAATAAAATAGAAGTAGAAGGTAAAGCGCAGATTGGAGATGGATGAAAAGACTTTAGTTAAGGAGAGTTTGCCTTCCGTGTGTGCTTATTGAAAAATCTGATAAATCCCATGCTGAAATTGTAGGGATTCAATTAGATTCCCATAAGGGAGTTGTGCTTGAGATGACACATTTTTTCTTTCTCGATGAATATTTAAATAAATAACGTCGTATGAAATTGAAGCCAAGTGTGCATGCACGAAGGTTTATTATTATAATGAAATAGAATCAGGTTCAGGACATTAGTTACTCAATTGAAAAATAGAAAAATAAACATCCACATGTAGGTGTACACACGACGTGTGTAAGATGACATACTTCAGTTTGAGATGACACATGCATGTTATTTTACACTCGTTGACCGAATTATGCTCACAAATGTACAAAATCCGAAATATATAACTTCCTGGCAGTCAATGCATGTGCTTCGAACACTAGAACTTACGAGCCTGCCGTTAGATCCGGTCATTTTTCTTAAACGGTCCGTAAATGAAAAATAAGTCTTACAATCTCAGGATGCTCTTAACCTTCCGAACATTGGTACCGTTACCTTACAAGCCTGCTATTCCCGGTCAAAATCAAATGTTCGTTGTAGCTCGCGATCCATTTATTTTTATCGAAACGTAACGTATCTGGCCGTACGCGACAAGTTTTTCTCGCGTGTTGCTTCTTTCTCCATCGTGCTGTCTGATAAACGGCAAAGTCCGCCATCGTCTCTGTGTATCACGAATCGCCTCGACAAAGTGTTTGCGACAGAAGTGGTATTTTCCGGCTATACAATGCGTTGACTCAGTGTGTAAGAGACAAAGATACAATCTCACCGCTCGAGAGTAAAACTTCCTGCGGTTCCGTCGTTACACACGGCATGGCCGTATGCTTTGTGCTTTCAGACAACATCCACTGTCGACTCTATGATTAGAGTACATCCGGCATGCGATCCCGCGAGAGTAAGTCCCACCCCTGAGGTTTGTTCGTTTTCTACTTGTGTCTTCCTATCCCTGAAGGTAAGGGGGACGAGGTAGAAAGTGTGGGGCACGTGGGCACCAGTTTTCCGTCTATAGTTCGCGAATTTTAGCAATGATAAAAAGAGCCCAATGATCGAATTTCTCGTGTCGTAAAACACGATGAAGTTTGTAAACGGATGACGTGTTTATCGTCGCACATGGAAGAGGGTAGGTAATGATATAATTAGGATTAGGTTCCGCATACAAGGTAAGAGTTCTTCACGAGCTTCAACGGGGGCGTCTCAAAGCTCCGTTGACGAAGGGCAAGGAGGGATGTGCCCCGTGCTGCTCTCGTGCTCTCAGGATGTTCAACGCAAAGGAAAGTTCGCGTTGTCGAGGAGATGAACGTATGCGGGGCGAACCTAGAAGCTCGCGCGACTCGGCAATGCTTGAGCTTTCTCGTTGCTCGACTCTAGTCTGCGACAACCGGGACGAAAGCTTCGGGTGCATAGTGCAATGTCGTGTCAGCCTGCCGCGTTCATAAATTGGTTAGAACTTCAACCTGGTCTCCGTCCTCCTTATCTCTCTTCCCCCCCCCCCCTCTTTCTCTCGCTCTCTCCCTCTCCCTCTCTTCGATACCCATTCTCATCCGCGCCCGAGAAACGGAGGGTTGCATTCAACGAATTTGGGTTGCCAAGTTGTGTCTCACCATGTTTCACCAACACTAGTCATTGGTGAAGCCAGAGAGGTTGAACGCGAGATCCCACTGAGTGAGTTGCGGTCAGATATATATTCGAATGAAACCTTCCTCAAACTCGAACATACGTCTTGTTCTGACGGAAGTTTCGTCCTACTCAATAATTGAATCATCCCATAACCTATCGGTCACATCACGAACTGTCCGCGGTTAATTTACGTCGGGTCGTCCACCAAAGTGAGGTACTCCTTACTCGTCATTGCGATCGGTGTACCGCAATCCCACGTATGAATTGGTAGACTATTTTCCGTTGCCCGAGAAACGCGCTATATGCGTTTTCGTAAAATCCTAGACGCTGCTTACGCGGAAACCGCGGGAAGTTTGAACGAAACGGACACAGGCCAGAAAGTAGTCTTCGCTGGACATACTATTTCGGGTAACAAATAGGTCATGGACGAGACCTGCAGAAACCGGATACCATCAGAGTGGATGTTTCAACCGAAGTGTACTTCGAGATCCAATTTGGAGGATCAATTAAATGGCTCTTTTAGATGCTACCGAGCTGAATCTTGATACTATACATATTGGTATTCCTTGTCGGTTGCTGCCTCCGTTTCCTTTCGCTGCTTCATAAAATTTCTAACAATATCTCGAGCGTGTATTCCCTTCTCATTCCATGAGAATCCCAATCGCGCGGAAGCGGCGGAAAAATTTCAACCCTGAGGTGAATCTTACGGAAGATTCCCGGGCAACAGCATCCTGGTTTTTCCGGAGGTCTCCGGAACGAGGGGTGAACCCGGTTGGAAGGCGACGACCTAGTCAACTATGCCGCACACTGTCAGTACACTGCTGCATTGATACGGATAATGCACGGTGGACTTTTCTTTTTCGAGAGGACACATAGTTAGTGTGTAAAACTCACCAAAGGCTGGAGGGGAGGGAGAGAAATGAAGAGAGCGGAAAAGGTATACACGAGCGCAGTAACCGCTGTCCAACGACCAAGTATAGGTTCCCAAACTCGAGGAAAGTTTCACAAAGTTGTCCTCAACCGTCTGGATTCTCCTGATCGTGCCTGCTCGAGCGACCTACCAGAATGGGGATCGCCTAGCTGATCAGACTCGAGATTGGCCGTTTGCATTTTGATAGAGAAGCGAGCCCTGCATGGAAACGAAAGAACGTGTCTCTATCATTTTCTATGGTATTCCTTTCCTTCACGTCTCTTCTGTAAGTTTCTCACCAATCTCACCAGCGAGTGAATACAACATTTTTCGAAAATCAAGGAATGATTGCCGATTAGATTAGCGCGAAACATCCGAGCTCGGAGTTCTCCAGGTGCAAGTAAAAAAGATCGCGTCTACATTTTTCTCGCACAAATATTGAATTTACAATACATATTAATCTTACAAAATGGCACAAATCTTTCCAATCAAAAATCAATTTGATACACATGTGTTAATCATTTCAATTGAATTGTCTCATATTCACTTCTTCCTCACTAGCGTTACTAATTTTTCGTACACGGTTTCATCATTTTATCTACCTTTGTTTTTACATTCTCGTCCGCTCTTTCGGAAAATGTCACTCGTAATATACCACGTCTTGTATAAGTATGTGTCTGCCTCGTCTTTGGATTACTGCTCGGGGAAACGAAAAAAAACGGCCACTTTTGTGGCATCCAAAGGAGAGATAAGAGACCTGTTACTCGAAAGTAACCGGAGGACCTCCAACCACCCCCGCCTTTCCGCGGATAAACGAGTCAAAAGTTACACTTCATTCTGAAGGAAGAAAAAAAGAATGATCATATTCTTGCAGCGCGCTACTGGAGCATCTTTCACCCGGGGCAAGACGTAAAAGAATCGGGAAGGGCGAATTCCAAGGCAAATATGAAAAACGAAAGAGCTTCGAGCTACGAAGGCTTAGTTCCATTTTAATACCCAGTGGGACGCAAAGTTTTGGAATTCTCATGACCGGTGGGGCACAGAGAAGAAAGCGTGAGAGTGAGAGAGAGGGGGGGGGGAAGAGGAGGGAGAAGAAATTTATAAAACTGCGTGTATAAGCAGATGAAGTTCGGTATGCGCAGAGGAGGGAAAGACGGAGAGAGAAAGATACACTCG
The DNA here is from genome assembly GCA_951751655.1 of Ophion costatus. Classification (NCBI taxonomy): domain Eukaryota; kingdom Metazoa; phylum Arthropoda; class Insecta; order Hymenoptera; family Ichneumonidae; genus Ophion; species Ophion costatus. Next base: position 3,728 of record CATODD010000071.1, on the reverse strand, counting down.
AGTAAATAACGTTTCGTGTAGGTAAAGCTTTTTCGTACGGCGGCGGATTCTGGTAAGGGGATGCGAAATACGAGAATAAAAAAATGAGCAAGAAGGGAGAACGAGAAGAAGGGAATGGACGATGAATAAGAGAAAACCTCAGTGTAAAACGAGAGAGAATGACGGGAGAAAGAAAAAAAATCGCGGCGGGGGGGGGGGGGGACGAAGTTATACCTCCATCTACTCACCTGCCAGCAAATAGAGTACATACAGTCTCCGACGGGAGTCAAGAAATTCTCATCGTAAAATGCGATCTAGCTAGCTTTCTCTATCTGGCCAAGCCCTCCACTTCCGCTCTTCCTTTTTCGCGAGACTTTTGCCCCCTCTTGGGCCTTAATACTTTTCCAGTGTGCCGGTGCCCAGGCTGACGTACATCCGTAGAGATTTGTGCGCCGAGAGAGCACCGCGAAATTCGTTATCTCGCGTAGGTCTGTTGGCTTAAGCTCGCTCTAGCCAAGTGCCTCTTTTCACTCTCGATCTCCTTCTTTCGCGGAGATTCCAGACGGAGAAAGAAAGGCGGAGAGAAGAACTCGGTAAACGCTATTCGTATCTATCATCTCCATCTTTCTCGGCGCAGCTTTTTTTCTCGCCGGCACAGCCTTTTTTCGCCGGTGCAGCATCCCCTTCGTTATATCCCGGACGGTTTATTCCTGTCTCACGACTCGCGACTCGCGCGAAGATCGTCTTCGGGTGACATCGTTTTAATTAAGACCATAAGAGGGAACATGCCCGAGTCCCTGTTGCCATCCTGGAGGTAGCAGGAGGCGAATCTCGTTCCAAAGATACCAAGGAAGACAGATGGACAAAGAGAGAGAGAGAGAGTCAGAGAGAGGGGGGCGGGGGAGGGAGCAAATGAAATTCTAGGCCTTTAGCATATACACCTTCAAATAAACATCGCTCGAATTTTATTTCCCTCACCTTAAACACGGATTTACGGGTGAGCGTCCTCGTTTTCCTTATTCGATCTCGCAAACTATCGACAAATGTACCTCTAAACGATTCTCATTGAAAATCGCAAATTCAATTACCGAGAACTCGGTACGAGCAATTAATGACTTTACTTGTTTCAACATCTCTGTCACTTTCTCTTTTCCCTGGCGTATCTTTCCGCTTTTCTCATTTCCCAAACATACCATCCAAAGGACGTGCCTATATTTATACACATAGGGTGTCTCAAAATGACCTGACACTTTCATTTATTGATAAAACGTATTATTTACTCGAAAAGTTCGAATACGTTTATCTCAATGTCCTTACATTAGAATAATTATATTCGAACTTTTCGAATAAATAATTCGTTTAATATAATACAAGCATGGAGGTTATGTGTGAAACACAATATCCGATAAATTGCCGTCTCGTCCCTGTTTGAAAACGTTCACGCTTTTGGCGAAATTTTCAATCACATTTTGGCATAATTGTAGACTAAGTTCATTAATGGTGTAGATCCGTATGGTGCAGTCCGTAGATTCCCGCCTAAACCGTACCGAGATCGTATTTTGTACATCGTGCACTATACAGCAGCGATGATGAATGTAATCTAAACTACTGGCTGGGGGAAACCATGCTGGATAGCGATAATTACAACATCGGCTTGCGCCGCTCTGCAAAATATTGTAGAAACAAACATTCAATAATTGTTTTACCAGCATTTTGGAGATAGACGTACAGCTTTCTTACATTCTGCGTTTGACACTTGAATTCATTTTGAAGGATGACATAAATTTTGATGCGCCTAATTCGTACCAATATGATCCAAGCACAAGTCACAGGTAAACCTGATCTTGTCTACGAATATCAACGTCTTATAGGACTATCGAGAATTAACTACTTTAGCAGCTTTAAGATATTTCTTTCACGAAGCCGATTTTTATAAATTAACTGACTTTCGTCTCTAATCGAGTCAAAATACACACCAGTGTACTGGTAAAATTTCAAACCAATTTACCGAACTTTTAACTAAAAATTACGACTCTGAAAATCGTCTCATTTATACGGCACTTTATGGAGATGATATGCTTGCCACATATCTATCTAACCATTTATATGCTGAATAACCCTAGATTCCTGAAACGTACTGCTCAACGCGTGTAAATAATTCGAAAGATTCCGTAACGACAATAAAAACAATTTAAAAAAAAATGGGGGTCACCCCATGCTTTTTTTTGCGAATTTTTGCGAACTTTTGTAGACGCAGTCGGGGCATTTTAAATACATTTGACATTTTTTACATTTTCAGAGAAAACAGAAAAACGTATAAATATACAAAATTTGTGCAATTCTTAGTTTTTTCCAATTTATCGTTGGGTATAACAATTGATTGTAACTTATTTTTATTAGCCGCCACTGTAATTCACCAAAAATTCAAAAGGGCCCTCATTATGTCCCCACAAAATGCGGTCCTCTGCGAAAGTAACATATTAAAGAAGGCTTTGTAAACTATATACCATGAGTAATTGAACATTGTTCAGTAATCGAACCAATACAATTCGAAAATAGTTGTATAGCTATTTTGAGTAAACTTAAATTTATTTGTTTACGATCTTGGTGCCGGCGTCAACAAGCAGACCATAAATTACGAATGTGACAATTCCATACAACCGTGAATTTATCAACTTTTTCTTGTTATAACTATGAGTTAGGATAAGCCTGGTGCGATTGAGGAGAGAGATACCTTTTGGCGAGGAAAAAATGTAGATCTTCATGATTTTTTTAAAAGTAACCATTTCTTCACTATTTTTGGGACTTCGGCTAAGTATGTTGTATTATTACTTTTGGGTGTTAATGGTATTTTTTCATTTTTATTAATCTTTCAAAATGGCGGACGCCTGGCACGGTCTTCTAAACGGGTTGCGGCAGATGTTGTCGGACGGCGTGTCACGTAGGCGGGATTGATCTGAAAAAAACAAACAGAGATTTGTCTTTCATAAACACTCATACGCAGAATATAAACCAAGAAAAAGTAAGAATTGTTAAAAATCAGTGAAATAGTAAGCTCTGAAACAAAAAAATAGAATTTACCGGAAAAGAATGGCTATATTTTGCAGTAAAAAATACTTTTGTTTTTAATTTTCAGAAACATTTAGGGCCACGTTATAGACATTAAGGTTAGATACATTTATACCAAATTTCATTAGAATCGATCGATTGATTTTTTACCTATACGACAGACGTTTTTTTATTGCAGTTTAGAAGACCGTACCATACCTTCGGTATTTTTGAAGATTAATAAAAACAATACCATCTAACAGCCAAAAATGCCGGAGAAATGTATTATTTTGAAAAAAAAAATCATGAAAATCAATTCTTTTTTCCTCGCCCAAAGATATCTCCCCCTTCAATAAAAAAATGCCTTGACCGTTCAATTTGTTCGTCCTCATTTTCTACTGTACAAGAAAAATCAATCAATCAATCGATAACTCCAATCGTTTTTTTTCACGATCACAGATGTAGCAAATGACGACAAGCGTCTCCAGGGTGTACGATTGATCCAAGTGTATCGTTGGTAGATATAATGCCTCACGTTTCACAAAATCTGTGATCCTCAACTACATCAAGAATCGACCGAAATGATTCACTTTCTCACGTACACATGCTCGTACGGTTTTTCCCCCCAATTCGCCAAACTGTACATTGCGAAAAATTAATTTCACCGAATATACCGATAATGTGTGCTTTTCACGCATGGA